>VZRS01006364.1:0-169817 GCA_013398055.1 Ifrita kowaldi | reverse complement strand
TTTTTTTTTTTTTTTTTTTGAAAATGAGGTACAAACAGAAATGGTATATTTATAACTAAGTGGAAGTTGAGTATATTTAATAATTGGACTAGTCTGAGAATCTTGGATTAAAAATGCTGTGGAAGCTGTGAAAGCCAGTTTTCTTCCTCCCTGTTTGTGGGTAGCATCATGCTGCCTCGCTTTTTCTGTATCCTCTGGCTGAAGTGGGAGAAAAATGTTAAGTGGGTGTCTCAGGTAGATGGTCTGGTAAATGGAGAATGATTTCCACCTAAAAGAACTGACTCAAGATGTTTCTTAAGCTGGGGCCATCATCTTGGATTAGTCTTTTGTATTTTATAGTGGCTTGCTAGAGAAAACCACCCTTGTGCAGTGCAAGGTAAAGAAAATCATTGTGAGCATTTTGTTTTAATCTATCATATGAGTTTATGAAAAAGCATTACTCCAGTGCTGAAAACACTGCCGAGTAGCCCTTTTAAATGTTATCAAACACTCTTCTTCTTATACTAGTCCCTCTTCCTCTGGCACTAGTCCATCAGTCTAAAGAACTACATTGTTTTTGATGATGGTGAGAAAAGGAGTATGGAAGCAGAGGACTGTTTTGAAGGATGACTCTGTAATTACAGAGTGAAGCTGTAAGTTATGAAAATCAGGGAGACAAGGGGAGATTTCATGTTTGGTTCCCACTAGAACAGTTTGTAGATTGTCAGTATTTCTCTGGTTACGGAGGACGTACTGTAAGAGAAGATTTTCTTGCAGTATTTCAGGAAATTGGCTTCTGGCATGGTAAGTCAATGGGAGTCGTACCACAGACTTTAGCAGAGTGCTACTCGTGGCCAGGATATGAAAGGCATAGAAGTGATGGGGAAAAGGGCAGCAGGGAAATATGAAAAACTCCACCGTGTTTTATGAACTCCCAAACTGTAATTTTTAGTTTGCTCTCAGTTATGCCTGTATGCAGCCCCAGTTTTCTGTGCTATTTTGAATGTCCATATGACACAAATGGCACAGTGTCAGGAAACACAGAGCTGTCTTTATAATACACTATTCGCAAGAACTACTATGTCTCCTTCACAAGGGAAAAGCACAACTATCTTTCTATACATTTCTATGGGTCTTTATTTAAACTGTGCTATCAGAGTGAGATAAAAGAGTTGCTAATTGCATGTGTGTTCAAGTGCGGCTTGGAAATGTTAACTAAACTGGACTATTTCAAATTAAATGCAGCAAAGGATTTGAAATTTAAATTGCAACATGGAAAGACTGTGGTGGGGTCCATTCCAAAAGGAATGGCTTAAATGAGGAAGTGGTTAGAAGGTGGGACTGGAGCTCTGGAGAGCTGGGTTTGGGTCCTGGCTCTGCTGCGCTCTGGCTGTGTGGCGAATCGCTTCCTAACTTGCTCATGGATTTCCCCCTCCATTCTCACTTGGTGTAGGCACCAAGTCCCAGTGCAAGTTTTGGTGTGGGGCACAGTGGGGCCTCTTCTCATCAGAGGCCTCTGAATGCACAGATATTGTGGAGGATAAATGATGGCAATAATCAGCGTGTCTGAAATTCATTCAAGAACTCATCCAACTGAGTATTTTGGACTATCTGGAAGGATGGCATGCAAAATAATTTGAGTTTTGTGAACGAGACTTTTGTTTATCCTGTACTATCCAACTAAGCAGCCAGAAGTTAGTGCTATGAGAAAGAAAAGGGGCAAAAGTGAACTTGGACTGATTGACAGTAATGGCTGGAGAGTAAATGGTACTGCCCATCTCTGTCTGCCCTCAGCAGCTTCCTGCAGTGCAGCTGAAAGTGATTCTCTCAGGCTGTTATCCTGAAGTTATCACATAAACCTGGTTGAAGAAACACTACGGATAATCACAGTGTTTTCTGCCTTTGCATCTGGTTAGGGAAGGAAGGATAGTGCAAGCTACTTCGATAGGCTGCAACCAAAAAGTGAGCAACTGAGAGGGAAAGCTACTGAGGACATCTTTAGCCAAAACCTTGTTGTGTGCTCAGGTACTACAAGCACAGTCTAGAAAGGCAACAAAGTATTTTGCATGAAAGCTGCAGTCACTTAAATGTCATTGCTTCAAAGAGGCCTAAATGGAGACACAAGATCACTCCCACTCCAGAACACTGAGAAACTTTGGAGGACAGTGGTAAATATGAGTCCAATTTCAATGCTTTGCTCTTTCTGTTTCCCAGCCCTATCCAAGATCTTGAATGTGAATGACCATCAGGTGCAGTAATTTTAATGTAAACGTTCTGGCTTGACTGCATGGATAATCTCAATCTGCCTTCACACTGTCACTACTCATACTGGATTAAATAATCAGGCCAAGACCAAGCTGTTTCAGCACCAGTGGTTAAAGGTGATGGGGGAGAGATTGCTGTAGTTTTAACTAGAGGAGGTAGGAATGTGATTATGTTCTCTGCCCAACAAGACACTTTCTCAATTACAAATACCAGGTAGTCTAAGAAAGAAGAGGATTTCTCATTACAAAGCTGATAGTAGCATAGTCTCTGTCCATGAATCATGTGTACTCTCACTCAAATAATTGCTGTCTTTTTCAAATATTAGTTAATATTAGTCTTGAAACAGTACATCTACAGTGGATTATTAAATTATTTCTGTGTTACTTCGTCACTCCAGCTTGGTTAGCTTGAAGTTGTCACGCAAGATTTTTCAAGGAGAGGCATTGGATAAATCCAATATTATCTAGATACACGCCTGACCCAATCCAACATGGCTAGGTAATAATTGATAACTTTTTTTTTTCAGTGTGTTGTGTTTGTCTGGATTCAGTTTTATGACTTGGTGTTAACCAGTCAAATTTATGGATAAAATTAATTAATTTATTTAAATGAGAATCTGGGGGGCTTCTCTCTGCTCACTATTCTCATGTTTGAAGAAAGAAGCCCTTGGTAAAGTGTGTGAATATATTTTTGACAGGCTCAGCCCCTGATACTTTGAAATGTTGATGACTCTGATGATCCTACCTTAGTGAGGAATTACAGTAGCCTACTCTTGGATGGATAATTGAAATTAAAAAAGTGGCTGCAGTGATGCTTTTGCATCCTTGGGACATAATGGTTTGCTATTTCACAGAGAGATTAGTGAAGGCACTAATCTAAGCTGCAACTAAAATGCCCAAAACAGACTGGGGCTTTGTAGCCAATCCGTGGCTTGTGAGGTTTCCTGCCTCCCCAATTTCTGTTATTGTGGCACCAAACAATAAAGGATGCTGTGATCACAATCTCTTTCTTTTGCTGCCACTTGGGCCAGAATGTTGAAGTCTTCGAAACAGATGATTTTACAGCATGCCCATACTTTCATCTTTCAGGTTGATGGGTGAGGTTTGTAGGGATTTATAGATTTATCACAAGCTTAGTGGTATGTTACGAGCTCCTGTGTGAAATCTATCTGCAGTTTAAGATTTAAAAAGTTGTGTTGACAGCAGTTGGGTTCTTCTAGGAATTGTACTGCTGAATGGTTTGCTCTTTAAAAATCTGTCCTTGTTTGGGCATCTAGGTAGGAATTTGAGAGTCTTCAGTTGGGCACACAATATGAAAATAAACAGTCAAAATTTAAGAAAATTAGGAAAGGTTAATTATAAAGGAAAAAGAATCAAGCTTGAGGATAAAGAAGGCTCAAGACAATAGGTAAAAAAGGGACAGAAATTGCCAAGTAAGCCAGGAGTGACCAGTGCTTTTAAGAAGACTAGATTTTAAATAACCGTCTCTTAAAACTGAAGAAGAAATGAAGAGCAATGCTTGCAAGTTTTAACTGCATTGTCTGATTTTTTTTTTTTTTTGCGATAAAAGGTGTGTGCTATTGATTAAATAGTGATTAAAACTATTGATTAATAGTTTTAATCCCATCTGGAGTTGAAGTGACAAGTCCAGTGAAAACCTATTTTATTTTTATCATGTGTGTGGTATCAGAGCATATTTCTCCTCCTTGTCCCTGGAAAGCTCTCTGTTTTAATACACTTGTTTTTCCTCCCAAGTACTCTCTGAAATATGGGGTTTTTTCAGCATGGGCACCTTTTTCACAGTGTTGCTTTGATCTCTTGATAAGATCAGTTTCATTGGTTAATCAGGTTGGGGAAAATAATGATGTAGAGAAATGCAGCAATAGAAAACAGATCTGCAGTAAGATTAAGGGCTTGGCAAGCACTGCTGTTTACTGTACTGATAACCAAAAAGCTTTTTATTCCCAGGTTTAAACAAGATCCATGTTACAGCCACACCTGCCTCAGAAGATTATTTTTGCCACCATGTGAACTAGAAAAACAGTTTTGTAGGAGTGAAAGCTAAAGTATTCTTATTATGAACAACTTATGTTTTGTTATTGCATATTTATACTTTGACCCAATTTGCTATCTTATCAGAGCAGCTGAAGGGCTAGTGCAAGGCAAGAGCATGGTTTAATCTGAAACTGTGTCTTAAGATATTTTTAACTTTATGAATTGATTGCCAGAAAATCACTGGTGTTCTCTGGAGTGTCAGAAAAGCTCTGTTTGGACATGACTGTGGCTGACGGAGGTGCTGCTACCGACAGTGCTTTCAGTTGTTCACACAATTTGTACACCCCAGGTGTGCCCTTGACTACTGCTGAGTGGACAGGTAGCTTAAATGGGAATTTCAAATACTTGGCACATTTGTGATTTTGTTCATGGTGAGCTTTGGGAAAATATTTCTTCATTGTATTCATTTTTCATCATCAGCTTGAGGCACCTCAGTTCTGTGAGCCTCTGAGAGTATGGACCATGATTTAATGCATGTCCTTCTCTTGTGGTTCTCCAACCTGTGTTCTTCTGTTTTAATTAAATACTTAATCTATAATGTTGAAAAATAATTATATCAAAAGAAAATAGCTGCCCTGGGGGTTCTTTCTGCTGCTGCCAAATGCTTTGTAAGCCATCACTAGAAGAGCAGTGCCAGGATGATGTATGGAGCTAATAGATCAGCATGATGAGGTGGAGCTGGAAAAGAGAGGGTTGGATTTTTAACATTATCTGTCTTCCTGCGTTCTGGTTTCTAGGTTAATTTCTTTGTGAAGACCTGGCCAATGTGGTCAGATTTATATGGGGCAATTAGGAGAATAAAATATTTCCATTGGTTGAGTTCATTAGCATGATAGGTTCCTGTGTAATTTTTTCCACAGCTACTGAGATGCCTTAGGATCCTTTAGCTCCATTCTCAGCAGAGGTAAAGAACTTAGTTTTATGGAGTTACATCAATGCACATCATTTTAAGCTCATAATAGTTTGACTTCTGAAAATGGTACATACATTCCTAAGCGCTTAAGAAAACGTGGCGACAATTCTCACTGAAAGTCAACAGGATTTAGAATTTCAAAAGGCAAAGTACCTTCTGAAAATTACACATTACTACTTCCTGTATTCAGGAAGCTGTGCCTTACTTATCAACCTGGTTTTGCTCTAAGAAGATCACAAGTCACACTAGCCCTCATCTGTTGCCAGAGTTCACATGTGAGGATGAAATGTGAACATCCAGTCAAAATTTGGTTTTCATTTTCAGTGAAGTCTTATTTTAGTCAAAGTGAGAAAGGCCAGTTTGACCATGCATTTTCTCAGATCCAGTTTTTGCAGATCAGTGGGCCTTTGTCCACCATCAGAAATTTCCCAAGAACCACAGCAACTCTTTCATCATTATTGTTGTAATCAAATGTAAATCATAATTACTGATGATCTGTATGAGGGGATCAAGGGTACCCTCAGTAAGTTCACGGATGGCACCAAGTTGGGTGGGTGTGTTGATCTGCTTGGAGGGCAGGAAGGCTCTGCAGAGGGAGTTGGATCGGTGGGCTGAGGGCAGGGATACGAGGTTCAACAAGGCCAAGTGCCAGGTCCTGCACTTCGGCCACAACACCCCTGTGAAGAGCTAAGGGCTGGGGGCAGAGTGGCCTGGGGGTCCTGGGGACAGTGGTTGAACGTGAGCCAACGTGTGCCCAGGTGGCCAATGGCATCCTGGCCTGTACCAGCAATAGTGTGGCAGCAGGACCAGGGCAGGGATTGTCCCCTGTGCTCGGCACTGGTGAGAGCACACCTCGAGTGCTGTGTCCAGTTCTGGGCCCCTCACTTCAGAAGGGACACGGAGGTACTGGAGAGAGTCCAGAGCAGGACAATGGAGCTGCGGAAGGGTCTGAAGCGCAAGTCCTATGAGGAGCAGCTGGGGGAGCTGGGGGTGTTTAGCCTGGAGAAGAGAAGGCTCAGGGGTCACCCTATGACTCTCTACAACTGCCTGAAAGGAGATTGAAGCCAGATGAGGGTTGGTTTTTTTTCCCAGGCAGCCAGCTACAGGACAAGAGAATGCAGCCTCAAGCTGCACCATGGGAGGTTCAGGTTGGGCATCGGGAAGAATTTTTTCACATAAATGGTTGTTGAGCAGTGGAACTGGCTGCCCAGGGAGATGGTGGAATCACCATCCCTGGAAGAGCTCAAGAAATGGTTGACTGGACATGGCACTTCGTGTCATGTTAGGTCTAGTTGTCATGGTGCTGGTCAGTCAAAGGCTGGACCTTGTGATCTCAGAGGGCTTTTGCAATGCTAAATGATTCTGTAATCATGGCTTTAGGGATGAGCTGCAGACCACTACTCATTACATCACGCCGTCCAGTCTCGATTGCTTTGGTTGAGATGTTGTGCGACAAACTTTGTGTCTTCATACGTCAGAGAGTGCCGAATGGGAGACACACATTACAGGAGGAGAGTCTTCAGGTGCACACACATGGAGAAGATCTGAGCAAATGTTACTGATGCTGACTCTATGGCGTGATGAAAACTCATGGACAGAGGGCTTCCAATAAGCAAATAATGTAAAATACTTCTTGTCATTTATAGTGGGATTAATCAGATGAGAGGCTTTTCAAATTGAGGATGCCCTTTTCATGAGCTTTGAACCCAAGTCCTGGAGCCTTAACAAATCTCGCTGCAGGCAGGAACAGCTTTGGAGCACAAACACATCTCCACAGTAGATAAGATTACCTGATTAATTTAAGCTCATAAAGCAAAGGTCCCATTACTGTAAAAGCTTGTCATGGTTGATTTTTGAAGGTCACTTTCTGCTATGGCAACAGAAAAACCGTGCTTGTGAAAGGAAGAATCGTGTTTGAACGAGGAGACTCCACAGAGGCATAAAAAGCTGCTCTGCATTTGCTGAAGGTACCAGCAGTCCCTTTAGAGAACATGCAGGATGGACCCTTCTTCCCCAACTGATCTGACCGGTTTCTCTCTCTGGTTATGTTTAGACTTGTTTTTTTTTTCTGATGAAGTTGTGCTGTTGCTCAAGTCAAACATGAAATACCTGGTTACCCTGAAGTGGTTGAAGTATTTCTAAAGCATTTACTATTCCTGGTGAAATACATGGGCAATCAGAAACCACAGTGCTTTGTCATGTCAGGTTGGGATGGTTTGCATGGAAGGGAGAGAGCTGTACACCGATGCACCAGGAGTACTGCTGGTAGTAGCTGTGGATGGGACTTTGATACAGGAGTTTTCTTCAGGTATTCTTCTCAGATTTTACCTAAGAGGAATGCAATCCTATCTTGAAAGATATGAAAAAAAGGAGAAGACACTGAATGATCTGACGGTTTCATTGGATCAGATCCCAGACACAACCCATCAAGAGCTGGGACACAGATGCAGATGAAACAATATTGGGGTTCTCTGTTGCTGAATAATTTCTCTTTATGGTGATCATATTCATGTCCAGAATAGGTTAAAAACTGAAGGTTACAGCAAAATGATCGCTATATGTAATTTTAAAATAGAGTAAATAACACATTTTCCTTTATATTTGCCATCTGATCTGACTGCTCAATTAAGGCCAAGTCACACTCTTGCATTTGTTAGGAACAATTTCATATGTGAAAGCCCAGAGCTGATCCATAACCTAAACCCTGCATTAAAGTTCCCTGCTAAAAGCATTATCCCTCTGACAATTTACATCACCTGTGGCTTCACAGTGCAGTGGCTCTATTTACAGTGTGTTACTCTGTATTACGTGCTGCCAGCCATCTGTAAAGTGCACTGCAGCTTGTTATCACCTGCTTATGGACATTAAAAAGACTGATGGGCCATATTCTCCTTTACAGAAAAGCCCCTTTATGTCACTCTGTCTGGTTTAAAGGCACTCTGAGCTGCAATTAATATGATCTATTCCTGCTTTATGGTCCATCTGTACTTCTGCATTGTGTAAGGGACCCCAGCATAAATGAAAATGAGGTCACTGGGAATCTGGTCATGCTCAGCTGTGAGGTGGACAAAAGATCTGTGTAGAATATTAATAGTAATGCACTGGTCTACTGTGAACGGCAGCCCTTAAATTTGTAATCTATGGTGCCTGCCTTGCAGATGAGGAACCCAGCACACAGAAGGAATAGGTGATGTGCCTGCAAGTGTGGAGCAGAACCTGAGTCCTGTCACCAGAACCAAGCAGAAAGATTTAATATCATTGAGACCCAAGGGGCATGAGCAGAATGAAGGATTTTTTGAGCAGAAAGCAGATTTTTTTTTTTTCCCCACTGAATTCCCTTCAGAGCAAAGAAAATCTGATCAGATCTGATCTGATCAGTGCTAGGGTACCATCAGAGGACAGAGTTGTGGAAGGCTATAGGAGAACCCTTGTTGCCTTGAGTTTGCAGCTCTTTGATGTTTTTATTTTCTGTAACAGTTTCTCACGCACTTTCTGTAAACATAGCCATGTTTTGTTAACTGTCCTTTATTGTTTTTCATTCCATTCTCCTGGGCGGAGACGTTTGATGGATTTTACCTGTAACCAGTGTGACTGAGGGGTGGTAATTTCTCCCTCCAATCCACGGTGATTTCTAAGAACATATATAATAAAGCTCGGGGTCTCTGACCCCCTCTTTCTTTCTTGCTTCTCTCCTGACAAGGTGTCTGCGTGGTTCTTTTCGTGTCCAAGTGCGACAAACCCTCTTGCTGATTCCCTGGCACTGCAGCCCTTGGTGTCCTGGGAATGGGGGACATTCTGCATGGCTGTTTGCTCTGGAGATGTTAGGGTCCTGGAGCCTGACCACCCAAACAGCCAGGAGTGTAGGGGCTGCCAGAAATTTGCTAACAAACCAAGTTTTTGAATGGAAATTGCCTGTCAGCTATGGCTGCTTTGGCAAAACAGGTCAATTTCTGCAAAAGATTCATTAATTTGCTGAAATCTGATAAAATGAGAAGTTTCTCAAATTATCCTATTGGAGCTGCTCTCAGTACTCACTTCCTGGACTTAATCACCCAAGAGTGCTTCTCTCTGTCTGTCTCTCTTGCTTTTGGCTCCTACATGCACTAAGGGGAAATGCTTCAGCAGATAACTGATTTTTTTTTCCTATCAGATGCTTCTTTATCTCCTTTATTAGGTTGTCTCAGCAAAATTGCCAGATTTTAGCACTCACTGATCATTACTCCGTCATATCCCTCAGCTGCAGGGAACCAAGTCCACGCTGTACTGAGGCAGGAATGTTGTAAATGAAATGCTTTGACATAGCATTGGCTTGTCTGGAAATTGTCACACACCTTGGTGACTGTGACTCCTGGGGGATGACAGCAGTGTAAGTTGTGTGGAAACATTTACAGTTAACTGTGCACCCATATGGAGAATTCCCTGCGATGCTGCTGGTGGATCACAGCGTGCCACGTCTGCAGTGCTTCACACAGGAGAGCACAGTCAGGGGACTTGGGAACAGCAGTGTGAGCATTTTTGTTGTTTGTTTTCAAGAAGCTGGATGCCAGATCTGAAGCATCCCAGGTCAGAGCCAGCTCAGCCTGGCTGGGGCATGCCTCCATGCCCACGCTGCCTGGGAGCCACAGTGCTGCTCTGCCCTGCCTGCGGTGCCCCTGTAAGGGCCTGGGGGTGTGGGCACAGAGAAGGGGAAAGGACAGGGTAAACAAGTGGAATACACAGAATGAAGCCCCACTGCACCTCATTTTTTTGCTTTCACTTTTGCTAGTGGTGCAAGTTAAAGCTGCCTAGTCACATCACCCCTCTGTCCTCACAGGTTTTAACTTAGGTCGGGGCTGGAGAGCAGAGTGTGATCTGGTATTTTTTCTTGTTGCACTTGGAATGCTCTAATTAGTATATTTATTGTCACTTTATACTCAAAAGCAAAGAGAGGTAGGAGATTATCTGTCTGGAAATGCCTGTTTTGAAATAATAACATTCTTCTTCTGCAGTTGCCCATGGTGAACTCTATTAAGGGTGGCATAGAATAAAACTTTTCAGGACACTCATTTGGGGATACTTGTATCTCAGCAGCACTTGAAGAGGCAAATCAAATGTTTGCAGTGATTGGGGAAGGCACAAAGAGCAAAATTGAAAATGTCACTATGCCAGTGTGTAGATCTGTGATTCACACATGGTTTGATTACCGTGTGCTGTTCCTCTCATTTCTAAAGGGTATATTGAAGCTGGAAAAGGTTCAGAGAAGGGCAGCGAGTATGAAAGTGTTACCATAGATATGGAATAGCTTCTGTGCCAGGAGTGACTCAGAAGACTGTGTCTTTTCAGTGTGGAAGAGAGAAGAGATAGGTACGTAATGGCTGGGTAACTGGCTAGGTGCCCTGGGTCCTGCTGGTGGTACATGAAGCTAGAATCTGCCAGCCCTGGCTGAAGTAGGGACTTCCCCTCCTTCCCCTCCTTCCCTCTCTGTGCTGAGGTGTCACAGGACACCCTGAAGTACTGCCTAGGTGCTGTAGCAGCTGGGGTCCGGTTCCTGTGTTTGCAGAACTCCTGTAAAAGTGCAAGGCCTCCTGCTGTTACAGCTTGTCCTATGGCTGCTCGGACAGGGAGGTAATGGATATGAATTGTTGGCACGTCTGGAGGCAACACAACCATTTGCTTTTTTCCTCTGCCGGTTCTTTTCCTTTTTTTTTTTTGTATCAAATTGTGCTGATAAGTCCCTGCAGGCAATCACACCTGTATGTGGCCATTGTAAACAAAGTGGAAGGTCAGTGAGGTGGAACATAAGGTCAACTGAGACAGAGGTATTTTTTCTGCATCTTAGAGATATTATTGCCTCTGGTTCACAAGGGAGATTGGTTCATGCTGTAATCAGCAGTGAGCTCCTCCTTGCATTCCATTACCAGTCCTTCACAGCAATGATTTTCTTGCTTATTTCTCTTTTTCTTATTACTATCTGCATTTTTTAGCTTATGACTGGGAATGTTGGAATCTTCAAAGGTCCATTACTGCTTTTGCTGCATGACCTGCCTCTCAGAAGTGCTGAGACTTAGAAGCTGCTCTTGAGCCCAGCGGTAGGTTTTGTTGCCCATCGTTTCTGAAATGATGTTACTTCCCAGAAGTTGTGATGCCTTCTGCCATGGCAGCATGCTCTGTGTATTAAACAGCATTTTTCCTGCAGGGAATGTAGGTAGCAGTTACCCACAAACCTGCATCTCATGGTATAGCAGACATCATTTATTGCTTCAGTGGCCTGGTTGAAGGGTGCTGCTCTCACATCTACCCAGGCCCATGTTACAAACCTAGGAAATGTCTTGATTTTCCCTCAGTTTGAAGGATACATCTGTATTTTGCAGAAAGTATGGGCAAATGGCTCTCTAAAAATAAATGGCATGGGAAAGGATGCATAATGTGCGGGTAAGGTAAATCCATCTTTTTACCCCACAGCCTTTGGGACAGTTGTAATTGTCACTGTCAGGATTCATTGCAGGGTCGATGCTATGCTTAGATCCTGCTCCATCCTGCTATGGCCAAATAACAAAGGAAGCATTTTAGAGAGCAGAGTGTCCAACAAGACTGAAAGGCAGCTGGTCCCAGGGCTGCCCATGTGATCGCTGAGTAGCTGCACAGCTTAGGGACACCACACGCCTGCCATCAGGCACAAACAGCAGTCTGCAGTGTCCTGAGTGTCCCTTGCTTTGCTTTTGACAGAGCAGTTGTCTCTTCTGCTGTCTGAAGAAAGCAGCTCTTGCCCTGGTTAATAAACATGCAGTGAAGCCACCTGAACATTTAAGGGGAATATTGTTTTTGCACTTCCCCACCTGCATCCCTGCTGCTTAACAGCATCACTGAGCTGCATCCTGTCCTTCTGCTTCGCCCTGCATCTGAAACTGCTCTCCCTGGGTAGCTGCAAACTCCTCTCTTCTCAGCAGATGAATAAAACATCACGGCCTTACGTAAAAAGGCCTGCTGTGCTTTTTTAATCCTCTGCTTATTTATTTACTTATCTGCGACATGCGTCACTAATAGAATTTAAATGTTATATTTTAGACTGATGTTAGGAAGGTTTGGTTTTTTCCCCCCTTATTGACTGGCTCCTGGGTACTACAGGGAAATATTACAGCATGTATTTTATTATTCAAGATGATGCTGACGTAGAAGTTCCCTGATTCATCTTCTACCATTTCTCTGACGCTCAAGAAATTTCTTGCCTGCAGCCAGTGTGATAAACCTTAGAGAGTTACTGTTACAATGTATGAGATTATACAAATACATTATTATAAACCAGTGATGTTTTTGGGTAGATAACTTAGCTCATAGTCTCTGTCAGAGTGAGTGAGTCTGTGCTCTCAGTCTTTGAAATACTGAACACTGTAATTCAAAAGGAGAGTGTTTTGATTACCATTTTATTACCATTTTATCTCAGATGTGATGAATGAATCACAGTAGGTTTCTCAGGATGTGCTGGTTCTTGTCAACAAAAACAAAACATGGTTCATCATGGCAAAGCTGGACTGACCCAAAAGCCTTAGTCTGTATTTAAGAGCAGGATGATGAATCTGGTAGATAGTTGATACATGTTTTAATGAGGGAGTATGGCTAATGTCGGGTGGAATCTCCTCTGGTTCCTGAATGCAGGAAGTATGTATGCCGTTAATGGTTTGGGCTAGAGTATTTTGATTTTTGGCTGAAGGTTTGTAATTTTTTGGTGGAAATTTTCTCTCTTTTGCTGTCCAAATTTTATCACCAGCTCCACTTGACTCTTCTTTGCTTGTGTCTATCATGACAAAATTCAGCGAGTGAGCTTCTGATCTTATGGAAATCAATGAAAACATCCTGTTGCCTGCAAGGATACAGATGTTTCACTGTATGCATCTCTGTATCTTACACTAAGTAATCACATATTTTGTTCAGCTATTTCCTGTAGTTTTCTTGTCCCTGGAGTTTTCCTGTTTCTTTGTCATTCTGCCCATTTGGTCTGTCCTAAAAGTAGGTTTATATATTTTATGGCATATCCTGTGTCTTTTCAGGGACGTTCTCGTCCAGCTTTGTCCCAGATAGCATAAAATTTAGGTAGGAGATCCAGTTTCAAAAGCAACCTCAATTAGTAAAGGTCCAGGCTACACATGCTCCAACATGCAGGGAGGAGAAATCTTACTGAGACATACAGACCTGAAAAAAAGTGATGACACTGTCCAGGTTTGGGTCTGACCCCTCAAGGCCTTCAAAAACATAGTTTTTGTTGCTTTTGATACTGTTAAAAATGTGTTTGTGTATGTGAGTGTGTATATATCTATATGGCAAAAGGCAGGTTTTGGCCCTAAATATGTAAAGGTCATTTACCAAAAGGATGGTGTTAGCTTCTGTTGGAAATGCAGGCATGAGCCAACACAGGAGGGACAAAGCAGAGGAGCTGGTGGATCTTGCCTTGCTTCCAAAGTCATCTGGACACAGAGGAAGATTCCCAGATCCCTGTACCAACATTAGGGCAGAGCCAATTGGAGCACAACCCTTTTTGCTGGGTGCACGCCTTGCTCTTTGTGTACTTATCAAGTTGTGGAGTTTAATGATGTTAGACTTTGAAAACACTTGGCCTGGCAGTGTGTTTTTGTAAGCTGTGGAGATGTTTAAACTGAGGCTAAGCAAACAAGCGAAGTGCAGTGAGAGTTTTGTTGGACCAGGTCCAATTTGATAAGGAGAATGAGATGACTAAGCATGTGGTAAGCTTTAATGCTACTCAGTGCATCATCATTTCAGTTGTGTCAATGTTTCCATTATAAATACCTCTTCTCAGGGGAACTCAGCTGCACATCTCATTTGGGGCTGGAAAATTCCATTTAGAGAATGCTATTAATTATTTAAAAATACACATTTGCTTTTTAGGTCAAGATTTTCAAAGCAGAGATGTGCAGTACTCGGCAGGAGACAATTCAGAGGCCTGGTTTTCAGGTGGTCACTAATGAGAAAAATAATCCTCCCTCTCTGCCCATCCCATTTTCAGATGCAGCTGCTCTAGTTAAGTTTTTGGAGTATTCATAACTGTGTTCTGTTTTTTCTTCCTCTCTTACTTCTTGATGATGACCAGAAGCTCGAGCGGGGTGGTTTGATTTACTTCTCATTAAGAAATAAAAGGCCTAACATCAGAATGTGGCTTGGAGTAACATTTGAACTTTCTGTATAAAATGAATGGAGATCACTCTCTTGTGCCTTGTGCTGGCATTTGCCACTTCTGCCTGACTGTCCTAAGGCAGTGCTATCTGTTTTATTAGCTGTGCCCACTTGATATGAGTTCTGCCAAAGACCAGGGTCTCCCGACTCTTGTGCAGGGCGGTCAAGGCTTGTGTTGCTCTTCCAGAACTGTGTGCATGTCCGTGTGCTCCCTCACAAACAGGTGACTGCCCACAAACAGCACTGCCAGCCCCGAGGTTTTGTACCTTCTCACCTCTTTGTGTTCCAGACCGAAAGGACAAGCCCGAGAAAGCAGGGGAATTGCATAAGCACTTGCTTCTGGCAGCACAGCAGGTAGCTGGGCACATGGCAGGCATTGCTAAATACCAGTGTCTGGTCAAACCATTACAGCTGGTTAGGTTACCACGCCATATGTAACTGGAGAACCATTTTACTGGCGTGGGTGAGCAGGAAACCCCCTGGCAGACAGTGGCACTGTGGGATAAGCTACAAAAAACTCAGTGGAACTGATTTTATGACATGCATCGCATATTTTTCCCAAGCAGCAGAGAAGGGCTGTAACCCCAAACCATCAGAAACAGCCCAGGCAGTGGCTCTTTGTGTGCAGCAGAAGCAGATTAGCAGATGGCATTTTCTGTCCCTAATCTACAAAACACATTGAAAATTCAGAAACAGATCTACGTGCCTTTAAAAAGACAATATTGTGCCTGGTAAAGTGTCTGTCTCTTTGCCCAATGGCCTTTGTTTAAAAAAAGGTGCTAGAAGAAGTCATTAGTCAATATTTTTAGGAACAGCCTCATCCAAAAGTTCAATATACTACAAAAAGTTGTTCTTCAGGGTAGCTGTAAAAGAAATATTTGCAGCTTGACAGATAAGTCTGTAGGATGGTATTTGGCAGTGCGCTTTGAGACCAGAGTAGCAGTGTGCTTGCTTGTATATCCCATACTGTGAACTCGATGCCCAAGCACTGACACACAGCTGTCTCCCTGGTTTTTTATGGCTTTAACAGGCTACTATAAAACTAGCAGTGAGATTTTATCAATTCTGGTAAAAATAACACATGGGGTTTTGCAGTGTGCTTTTCTTGTCTCCAGTGTGCATTCTGGAAATCTGTCTGTAGCAGTATCCTTAGAGAATTGTGGTCAGTAGCCTCAGGTGAGGCTGCTGAAAGTAAAAGATGGGTATTGTATAATTCGTTTCTTGGGCAGTAGCTGAATTAGATTGATATCTTTTCCAAATCTAGAGATTTCCTGTATTTCAAGACAACACCTAACAGAAAATGTAACGTGTTGCTCATCATGGGCGGTGTGTTATGTTAAGCGCTGTGCCAGGGAAGTGCAGGATATCACTCCTTGGAATGGCAAGGGGCTGATAGGCAAGACCTGTCTCAGCTTAAGAGCCAAGAGGAAGCTTGAGTCAAGACAGCTGAGGGCAGCCCCATGCACGAGGGAAGAGGTGTAAAGTCAGCTCCGAGGAGGTGGGAAGTGTTGATGTCAATGGGAACAGGTCAACGTGCTGAGAAGTCCTGAGATCAAAACCCCTTCTGGTCTTGGTACCTTTGACTCTCAGTCACACAAAATGGTGAAGAACACAATTTAAAATGCTGTTGCAGTTTATAATGTTGTTAGTGTGTAGACTAGAATCGTTGCTAGAGTTTCTTGTCTCAAATAGCAAAAAAAACCCCACTTGAAGCAGAATCATGAAGCTAACAATATCCAAACCCCTATGAGCTTGTCTCTCCTAAATTTGAAATAGCATTTCTCATTTTGACTTGAAGTCTATGCAGGGCACTTCTTCAGTTATTCGTGAGAATAATTATCTATATTTAGGAGGCAAGTCTCTGATTTTCCTCTGAAATAGGAACTGGTTTTGGAATTGGCATGGCGAGTCTCTGACATTTTGCTTCAAGGGCATTCCAGTCTCAGATTTTCCAGATGTAACCCAATGCACTTAGAGCTGGAGAAAATTTATTTTTATCTTTAGTACCAAAGGTTTAGCTAGTCAATGCAGGTTTCAAATTGCTTTACTCTTACCACTGTTCAGCAGGACTTGATGGCTTGAACTCTCCTCATTTTGTTTTTGGTGGGTTGTTCTTTAACTCAGCAACATAATGAAAATGGTCAGCTGCTTGATGATTTTTCTTGAGATGACCAGTTTGGGATTAGTCCTGTAAGATTAAGAAAGAGTATTCTTATGCCATAAATCACATAAAGAAAAGATGTCTTTGTGGTGCTAGGCCCATATGTGCATTGAAAACTGTCAACATACATTATATGCTTTATTGCTTAGATAAACACATTGTTTAGGACTGAAACATGGTTCTTGTGTTTTGAGAGTGCATTTATTTAAGTGATGCATGTAGAGCTGTAACTCCTGACAGAGACTTTTGCCTAAGCAAGGCATCAGGGGAAGCAGTTGCTGGACTGAGCAGTGAGCTGACCACACAAACCAAGATGAAGAACTAAACATGAAGTCTCTTTTTCTCAGAAAGTGGATGAGAGGTAATACTGTGTGAGATTGGTGTCTGAAGCAGTGGAGCTGGAACTGAAATTCAACAGAGGCAAATGCAGGGTCTTGCACCTGTGGAGGAACAACCCCATGCACAGGCTGGGGGCTGACCTGCTGAGAAGCAGCTCTGTGGAGGAGGACCTGGGGGTCCTGGTAGTCAACAAGAGCCAGCAGTGTGTCTTTGTGGCCAAGAAAGCCAAAGGTATCCTGGTGTGCATTAGGAAGAGCACTGCCAGCAGATCAAGGGAGGCAATCCTGCCCCTCTGCTTAGCCTGGTGAGGCACATCTGGAGTGCTGTGTCCAGCTCTGGGCTCCTCAGGGCAAGAGAGGCATGGAGCTGCTGGAACAGGTCCAGCAGAGGGCTATGAAGATGATTAAGAGAATGGATCTTCTTTCTGAGGAAAGGCTGAGGGAGCTGGGCCTGTTCTCTCCTTGATGGAGAGGGGACCTTACCAATGTCTGTCAGTATCTGAAGGGAGGGTGCCAAGAGGAAGGATCCAGGCTGTTCTCTTACCAAGCAGTAGAACAGGAGGCAACAGGCAGAAATTGACGCACAGGAAGTTCCACCTGACCATGAGGAAGAACTTCTTTACTGTGCAGGTGACCATGCCCTGGAACAGGTTGTCCAGAGAGGCTGTGGAGATAGCTGAAGATACTCAAAAACCTGGACACAATCCTGTGCTATGTGCTCTGGGATGACTGTGTTTGAGCAGGGAAGTTCAGCCAGATGACCCTTCCAACCTGAGCCATTCTGTGATTCTGTGTGATTTTTGTGACTGAGCAAAACAAGACTGTGTGCATGTAAGGTGGTGTTCCTATGGTTTTGACTTGGCTGCTGAAGCGGATAACTAAGTTCCCCAGAGAGCTGGGAGCTCTGGGATTGTCTCTGATGGGCTTGCAACACTGGAAAGGTTTTAGGAAGAGAAAAAGGCGACCCTAAGGAATTGTCTCCAGAGAGCAGGGTGGTCACGGTACCCCAAGAAAGGCTAAAACAACCACATGTGCAATATCAAATGCTCAAGTCTAAGCAAATTTAATCTAGGAGACAAGTGGGAATGGTGGAGTCCTGATCTTGTCATTCAAGAATAAAGACAGCACAAAGGGTAGGCAGAAAAATACCCAAACTGTGGGCAGCAGAGTGAGAGGTGTTGGAAACAATGCTGTTTTATTTTAAATGCAAGGAGAATGCCCCAGGGAAAGTAGCACAGAGCACCAGGGTCTCTTCCAGTGCTGTGTGGCCCCTGCAGCACTAATAAACAGTGACCACGGGCTGGGAAGGTGTGACCAAGGACAGGAGCCACCCTACAGGATGGAGAAGGAGCAGTGCTCCACAGACCACCTCCTGCACAGACCCCCATAGGAAACATCCACAGGATTCCAAGGGGGAAAGGCTTTTGGGAAGAGCTAAGAAAATCTCCGATTTGCAAAGTTTTGCAGATTACTGGATCTATTCAGTGTCTTGTTTCCCTTCTGTTTAATGAAGGGAAAGATGCACATTATTTTGGCATGGTCTTGTCACATGTTTTTGATAGATATAATATGAATCTTACAAGATGACTGTAAAGGGAAGGGAGATTAGAAAAAGGAGCTGGGAATTAATTCTGGGTTTTGTTTCTGCTTCTGCCACTGGCTTTCTACATGGCCCCAAATGAATAATTTCATATGTAATTTCCATAAAAATAAGAAGGAGAATCCAGACCCTCATTGCTCAGAGTAATGTGAGAGTAATGTCCTTCCACACTATTTAGCTTAGTCATGCCTCAGGGCAGGCAGGGACCATCTCACAGAACATGCTTGTCAAGGCTACTCTTCCGTGTTTTTAGCGTGCTGGATGTGGTCTGGAGGCTGGAGAACATGCTGCAATAAAAATAAACCTTTATTAATAATAAAAAGGAGTTCTGCTGCAACCAAAGAATTCATTAAAGATTAAGCTGGTATTAATGGAGAGGGTGTGTCTGTGCTTTATGTGCATTATTCATGAGACCCTGTCCCCGGAAATACACTTTAATAACATTCCTAACTTTTCTCAGAGGTTTGTTTTGCTGTCTTGTGATAAAATCTCAAGGTCATGAAGGAGACACTTCTAGTGATGCTCATGCAATTGACATTGTAAAATTCTATTTCTGAGTGAGGTGGTGCAAGTGGAAAGGGTGATAAATTTTAATTTCTATTAAATACTGATGCACTGGCTATAAATGTCTAGTAGCACCTGCACAACACTGTTGACAGGTTTGCTAATGGATTAAAGGGAGCTGATGTCATGGTAGCTACGGAGTGGAGATGTAAGCAGAACATGTAGTTTTCTTGTCCAGTATGGGGAGTGCAGACCAATTGCCAAAAATTCTGAAGAAATCCAAACAGTTCATCAGTCTGATCATGTTTCACACACATTTTTCATCTTCAGGACTTTAGGGCCAGATCAAGTGGAGAACAAAAGGAGTGTGACAGCTGATGGCTGTATCAGAGGTGCCCAGGCAGGTGTGTAAAGGTAAACCCAGAGGAAACAGTCATGGAAAACAAGAGCAAATAAGATTTCAAGGAAAGGAGTGCAGCTGGAGGTGTGCTGGGAGGTGGGCAGCTCGAGGAAGGTAAAAATGAGCTGCAAGTCGTGAGCTTTGAGACAGGGAGTGAGTGACTTCCATGAGCTGTTTCAGCACAGCCCAAGTAGTGGGAGCTGCCAGGAGGCACTTCCAGGACAGAAACTCCAGGGAGCTGCAAGTATAGATGCTGTGTCTTTTTAACAACAAAAAACTGTTCAGGTTTTTTTTTGATGGGTTTGCTTTGATTTATGTTGTGTAGCCCCCTCACCTTTTACATATTTGTTTTCCTTCTTAATTCAGTAATGCATAGAAAGTAATTAAACTCCCTTGCAAAGAAGCACAGGACTTGGAGATGCAGGACTTTGGTTTCACTGGCTGTGATAAATTCTTTTCTGGGTGACCTGGTCCAAGTTATTTTTTGGGGTGTGTGCCCTTTCTTGCTTATGGGGATAACAGCATGACTTAGGTTTCTGGAGCAGGTTAAACATTGGTATTTGGGACATATTGTATTAGTGATAAGTGAGTTCCTTCCCAACAAACTTTAATTCTCTAAGATTTTAACTATCCATTTTCTAATGGCCAAGAGGCTGTCTGAGAAGCATTATGATGCTGATTTGTACCACTTGACAAATCACAGTGTTTGGGTTTTCTGTTAATAAGAGAGAAAAAAATGTAGGTCTGTCAGATTATTGTGGTGCTTAGATAATCTCTTCCTTTGCTGTTTTCAGCACAGTGTTATAATTAGTCCTTCGCATTTTTCTCATTTAATTCATCCCTCACTGCATGCATCTTATCATGCACTAGAAGCAAGTTGAAACATTAATTAATTTGAGCCATTTCAGAGAGCTGAAGGAACTCATTTAACTGTCTTTTCCCTTTGAATTCAGAGACCAAGCAGATAGTACCTGCTTGCTGCCTTCAAGTGAGAGCAGTTTCTGGCAAAATTCTTCACCTCAAATGAACTTGCTGACATGTAATTTCTTGACTGGCATCTGCCATTTAATACCTAAATTCCCCATCTAGAAATGCAGATGATTTCACTATGTATCCTGGATTGTGTATGGATTAGCATCTGTGTCTCTGGATTCTACTTATACTCCCCTAACATGCTTTATAATTCACATATGGATATATAGTGTTTTTAAAAAACAACCATCAACCCCCAAAATAGTGTATTTTATTGTGATTTCTTTATTTGGTGCTGAGCATTTCTTGCAAGCATTTCTGTGGACATGCAAAGAGTGCCTGCTGTTCCTTGCAAGATCGGTTTTAATCCTGCCTGCATTATGGATAAAATCCTTGTTTCAGTCAGGAAAACATCCTGCTGCAGATATTGGCCTCAGTGCTGAATACTGGCTTACAAACAATCAATGCAGTATGGGAAAGAGAGGTGTAATATGATTTTTCAAATGTGTGGTTATGATTCTTCAAACCGAGGCAAAATTGACATTCTGTAATCTGACACATTAAGGATGGGTCATCAGGAATTAATGAAAACCTAAAAATGAGTAGGGGAAACTTTGAAAGACATTCAAATACATCGCAGAAAATCCAGATACCAATTCTTCTGTCTTCCTTCTCAGATCTGAAGGCAGACTCCAGCTGGCTTGGCCTTCACCCTGGTCTAAAACAAGTGTACTCCTAGCTGGCTATCAGAGCCATGCCAGTCCCAGTGTAACCTTTCCCCCTGTTTTTATACTATCATAAAGAGCTGCAAGGTAAAAGGCATTGGACACTTTCCCCATGTTAGTATTAATTTGGTTGTCCACTTCTGTTTTTATCTGTGGCCAGTTTCTCATGGGTGTTATATCCAACTCGACAAGTGCTGGCATTCTTCTCCCATTCTTTAGACAATGCTGTGAATGGATTTATGTAACTGTCTCTCCTGCTCTGTGTCTTATTTTATGGCTTGATGGATGGGACAATTTCAGAATTACGGGATCCACAGTAATGCTGCTTTTAGTTGACATTTCTTTCAGGTTTCCCTGACAAATTGCAGGTGAGCGTTTTGTAGTCAAAATGCTTTGGAAATTCTGCTGACTGATTACTTTTAAACAATTTGATTATTGCTAAATTCTGTGAGACTCCAGTGAAGTTTAAAGCAATGGAGAGTGTATTGCTATTGGAGTGGCTTTGTGTCTAGCATGTCTTGCATCACACTTGACTACTTTTCAAATATGTCATCTGAAAAATACTCTTGCAAATTTCTGATTCCTCCTTCTGTGCTCTGGGAAGTAAATAAAGATGAATCTCATGTGCCTTGTGCCAGTGCTCAGTGCTACCCATGTGCTCATTGTGTAGAAGAGTTTTGGGCCCAAGTGTCAAAATCATCATCTCTGCAGAAATTTACAGGGCCACTGGGAATTTTTCCCTGTTCTGATAATTCTCATGGCTTGTAGCAGAACTGTTCACTGAGCCCTGCACTGTAAGGATAAGGTGTCCTGTGTATTTGGGAGTACAAAAGTGTTTGGCCAGGGAGTTCCCAGTGTGGCAGGCAACATAAAAGCCATAATGAAATCACCCTTCCACCATGTTTTGTTCCTCTTCAGTTATTTTTTACTGTCAGAATGAAATGTGGTGTCATAAAGTGGATCTAACGCAGGAAATGAGATTCAAACACCACACAATGGTTTCTCTTGATTCATACATTACACTTTCATTAATGCAATCTGATGCAGGACTTGCATGTGCTGGACAGGTTTGCTAAAGATGGATATTTTCAGACCCTGCATTACTCCTCATTTGCTGCTGCAATAAAATAAAATGCAATTACTTTAGCGGTCCCTGTATCCTGAAAAAGTCATTAAATGTTAGCCAAAATAGATTCTTTGTTGTCTTTAATACATAGTTGGAATAGTTTTGCTAAGGGAAGAATGGGTTTTTTTTTTCCTCAGAGCACTGGTTATGTCTAAATAAAAACACTAAATATGGTAATCCTTTAATTTGTGTACAGACTCAGCTTGAAATTGAAAGGATAGAACAGATACCTCTTGATGGGAAGAAATAGCAAGTGCCTGGTCCTGAAACTGGGTGTTGCTGAACTCTAGGAAAGCGTTGTACATGGACATAGAGTTGAATTTTGCAGCTCAAACCTTCTTTATTCTGTACAGAGCTTCCTAACTGATCTGATGGTCAGCTTCTCAAAAATGTTCATCATTTGCTTTTGTACAGGCCTTCATTTGGAACTGTGAATGTGCAGTAAAGAACTTGGTTGAGTCATTTGGGAAACCAAATATAAGTCCTTTAATCTTACATTCCAAAGTTTGCCTCCCCCTTCTCCTCTGAGCTCTTTGTCAGCTGCTCAAATGAAGTTTAAAGTCAGGGAGAGCTTTGTGGATGTGAATGAAAGGTCTGGATTCTGATACGCCTATGCAAGCGGTAGAGCAGAGTTTAATCTGTTCATCAAGGACTCAGAATTTGACTTGCCTTATTTTTCTGGACTTTTTATTAAAAGAGCTGGTGTGATTTTTCCCTCCGTAGCACCCCATATAAGGAGAAACTCAGCTCACAAATAAGAAGGGAGAAATGCCAATGTATCAGTGCAAAATGAAACCTGAAGAGCTGTGTCTGTGCTTTGCCAAAGTAGCAGATGCCTTGCAAGCGCAGAGCCCAGTCTTGCACTTCTTTGGCATTCAACACCTGCCACTGTACTCTGGGAATGATTATACTGCACTTTCAGATGCAGGAAACCTTTCAGGCTGCCTCTGTGATAGCGCCAATCAACTGATCAATATTCCATGCTGAAAATACTGTAGGTGCTTCTCATTCACCTTGCTTGCAGGAAGCAGATGGGGTAGTTAGTGCGGGTCTGGCATCTCTCTCTCCTTCTCATCAGCACCTTGTAGTTTTCAACAGCTGCCAAAATAGTAAAAAGGTGAAAAGCTTCGTCAGAAAGAGTGAAGTAGATAGGGTTGAGGGGCTGATAGAGGAGTCCTCTATATGACCATTAAATTAATTGATCAAAGTGGCCATCAAACAACAGTAGGAACAAGCCCTGCTTCTAACTTACTCGTGGCCTGACCCATTAGTGCAAATTCTCTACTTGCAGCTGCAGCACATGGCTGGGCAGTTGTGCTGTTTCCACAGGTGCAGTCAGGCTGTTTTATTACCACACCAAACTGCCTGGCAGGGCCTCCAGCTTGATCATGGCAGGGCAAGCTGCAGTACGTGGAGTCTGCTATTCTGTTACCAGGCAGCTGGAGAATGGCTTGTAAGCTAAAAGCTTGCAGTCAGTGAAGGAAACAGCAATTCTGAGCAAAGATCATTTGCTTCATTCCTATTAACTTTGTCATCTTCAGTCCTGATGTTTTTTTTTTTAAATTCTGCATCGCTTTTTCTCCTATCACTTATTCTGGTATCTTCCTTTAATTAGTGAGAAAGGACAAACAAACTTCCCACTGGTTGCCTGCTTTCATTGATTGCACTGTACTTGCCAGAACTTGCAGGTGTGCTGCCCTTAGCCTGGGCTGAGAGGGAAACTCTCTGTGCAGAAGGGGACTGTGGGCTCAGGTGAATCCTGCTTGTGCCACTACTGCAGAAGGATAGAGCTGGAAATATGTTCAGCATGTGTGGAACCTAATTTAAGGAAGTGTGTTGAAGTAGTTTTTGGCCATGGTCTGGTTTCTTTTCCTAGAGCACTGCTGAGGAGGTATTATCTGAGACACTTCACTCCTAGAGTCACATTGTGGTTTCAGGAATGGGATTAAATGACCCACTGGGGCCTTCCCCTTTCTGCTTTCTCTTCTTCTCCACCTTCCCCTTCCCCTTTGCCCTCCCCTTCCTCTTCTCCTTCACTTCCCCTCCCTGTACAATTAATCATCAGTTTATTACTATGATGCATAATAACTGTGCTCTGAAAAATGGAAAAAAAAATTATGTGGAAAATACCAAAATTAGTGGGAAGTGTTAAAAAAATTTAACAATTGAAACTTCAAATCTAACATTGAATTTCTAAGGTTTATTCCTAAGATAAAAATTGTCTTTATAAACTATTTCCAAATGATGAGTTCTTCATCTATCACACTGAGCTGTGAAACCATTTGAGAGGCTTGGAATGTGAAAGGTAGGAAACAGCTCCTTTGGAGCAAAGTAATCCTGTTGTAATGTTGCAGTCCCCCATCATGGATGGAGGAGGAAAGTCATCCCATCACCCAGTTTTTCAAATGGACTAGAATAGATGTGTGAGTAGGTTCAAATTCTTCCCAAACATCTGCAAAATTTGAGAAATAATTTGTGTTAAGGTGCTGATAAGTTTTGTCTTTCATCCACCTGACTGACAGCTGATCACAGAAAAAATACAGCAACTTTTCACAGTCCAAGACATGGATAGCCATGACAGTGAAAAGATCCATAAAGGAGTTTTGCAATATATTAGTCATGTATTGGATATATTTTGGAGCTTTATGAGAGGTTTTGCCTGAAGCACAGAGTTCAGTGGGTGATCAACTCCCAGCATTTTAATTGGAGCTGGATAAAACACACTTGGAGCAAGGCTCAGGATGTTGCTTCTGCTGAGATGTAGTTCTTGCACAAAGCTAAAGTTTGCGTGTATTCTCTCTAGTATATAACTGGAAAGAATTCTCTAAAAGTTTTTTCCCTTCCTCCCACCCTTTCTGTATCTAAGTTTCTGTGTGCCAGCTAGTGTGGCAGGGAGAAGAACGTGCTGAGAAAAGATCTCAGCATGGTAAGCTTTGCATGTTGAGGTTTGTTTAACAGCTGGGATTGCCTTATATTGCGACTCATGGACATGAAGAGTGAAAGGAGGCTGCCCTTCCAGAACCCTATGGAGTATAAGACTTGGAATATAAAATCATTTCTCTAGTCGTGTCTAAGTGATCCACTGGTCAGGATTTGCTTGGGTGCAGTCAGACCCCAGAGTCTGACATAGGCCAGTTCAGAGAATGGATTTTCTCTCTGTTTCGCTCCTGTATTTGTGTGGGCAGCACTGAGTGTTCCCCTTGCTGCCTGCTCAGAACATTTCTAAGCCAGATACTTCTTTTGAACGTCAGTATTTTCACTCTGGAAGCCACCTGGGGTCAGGATGTTGAAATCATTGACTGAACGAAAAAGTGTATACTTTTATAATGTTACATGCCTGAAAAAAAGTCAGCAAAATCCACTGGGCAGATCACACACCCAAGACTGAAAACTGCAGCTTCTTGTTTCTTGACAGCTTTTCCCAAAGTATGGTGGTGCAAGAAGTATTTGGAGCATGAACCTAAAACCATGCAACCTAAAACAGTGTGGCTACCACTTGAATGATGATGGCCATGAACAGGAGAGCTCATCTGATGCACTGCAGGTAGAGGAGCAGGTAAAACACACAGACAACGCTCCTGAGAGTCCTGAATTTCCCTGGATTTGATTTTGAAGTCAGGCTATGGGCACATCTGTGAAAAGACTGATTAAAAAAAGCAAGATATAAAGGAGATACTGAAACTTCCTGCAGTGCGTCATCCTACAAATGAGCTTAAAAAGAGACATCCAAGTTGTCTCAAGCAAGAATTCCCAGTGGCCCTGTTCAGTGTGACTCCTGCATGGCCACATGAACGTGGTGGAGTGCTCTGGGTCCCTGTGGCATTCTCACACCTGCACATGTGTTATTGTCTTCTATAAAAAGGGAGAAAAGAGGAGTGTTTTGAGGATGCCTTTTAAATGTCTCAGAGGATTTAGTGATAAAGACTTGCTAAACTTCAGAAGGGTGTTATTTCAGCACTGGTCTAAGCTTATCTGAGACCGTAGTGCTCCTAAAAAGGAAGTCTTGGTCTTGGTTTTTGTAAAATTACATTGGGGGTTCCTAGATCTTCCCTGTGTTGGAAGACCCTGCTGGACTCATGTTGTGGGTAGATGTGCTACTGTATTTTGACAGTTCTGCCTTTCCTGGGACTCTTTATTTGGAGATATATTCCACTTGTTTCCCTGACAATCAGGTTTTTAGTGATGTCTAACTGTACAAATGAAAAGAGTGGTGTGTGGAAACAGAAACAGAGACCTGAAAAGAAGGGCATCCTAATCTTTGCTTAAAATCGAAATACTCTAGTCCCTCTTTTCTGCAGTAGCCTTTGCTAGTGAAGATTATCCAGCATCAAGAGGATCTTTGCTAGGGCAGGAGAGATCAAAAAAATTCCCCAAAATAGCAGAGAACAAATCTATCAATACTCTTCTTAGAGGAGGAGAACAAAATTAGAATGTCTTTTTGAATCCAACTAGACTTTCACGTAAACAGAAAAACTTTTCCCACATAAAGAACCTTCAGAGAGCTAGTTAAAATCTGCTAAGATAAAATATATACCACATCTCACTCTCCTCGAAAAGCCTTATTATGTTCATTCCCATTAACTCTTTCCTCAGGGTATTTTGTATGTCTGCAGAACATATTATGGCCATTTGGTTCTGAGTGGTTTTGCAGGACTGTCACTGAATTTAAGTCAGCAAATGTCCAAAACTCTGAACAACATTTCAAAAACTGTAACAAGACTGTTTGAGTAATACATAAGTCAGCAGACAGAAATATCTCACTAATTCCCTGTCAGGCCAGGCAGAGTCAGAGCTTGAAGGAGAAGGTAAGACATATTTTATTTGATGTATTCTGATAGAGCCCTATCCAAGTGAAGCTCTGCCAACATTTTCTCTTTAATTTTGCATTGCAGAACCCTTCTGAAAGTTGCCTCACTGCTGTTCAGTCATTAATTTCTTTCCAATAGCAGCCCTTTCACCCTCAAACAGAGAGTTGGAAAACTGGCACTGACTCTGCTCTCTGCATCGTTTTCATGTTACTTAGCCTTGAAAATCTGTGCGACGGCTCTGTGTATGTCCAGCTTCCTCACAGGTAAGACTATTTATAACCCTGAGGAAGGAGAATGGGTGATTCTTCTACCAAAAAAGTTCTAGAGGGTGAGGTAAAGCTTCTTCATGAATACCTGCAGTGGAAGAGTTAAAAGGCTTCATGCTTATTGACTCAGATGGCTTTTAAATCTAAGTAGAAATCCTTTCATTTTGATGTCCGGTTCTCTTGCAAAGCTGAACATTTTATCCATGAATTTCCTACTGGACAAAGGAATGGTGAGCTCCTGTTTCTCAGGAAAATGAGCTGCTGGATTCATTATCGTCAGCTCTGTACAAAATGGTTTGCCAGACATTTCAAGCATGAGGTAAAGTCCCTCCTGGGCCTGTGCTGCAGCCCTCACAGTGGGGGAAGATGAGCTTTTGAAAACAATTCAATTTTTATTCATTAATGTGTATAAAAATAGGGCATTTGATCCATCCCAAAGCAAACAGCCTGAGTGTACTGTGTTACCCAGCAAGAGTACAGGACAAAAGGGCAGAGACGCAAGACAGCAGAGCCACACAGCTTCAGAGCAAGGGTCACCTGCTCCAGCATCCTCTGCCAACAGCACCCACTGGCAGATGGTTGAGGGATAGGCATATGTAAGATTTTTTGCTGACTTTTTTATTTTATTCACATTCTTTTCCTCTTCAGTACATCTCTCAATTAAGTGTCTGGTCTTTTCTTGGACTCCTCTAAACTATTTGCAACAACAGCCTTCCTTGGTGAGGCTTTCCACACGCTGACCCCCTGTTGCATGAAGAACCATCTCCTTTACCTCACCTTGAGCCTGGCCTCCTTCTCCTTTCATTTTATGGCCTTAAATTTTGTATTAGCAGAGATGGTGGGTAATTGATGCCTGTCTGTCTGATTCTTGCCACTTTTGATTAGTGGATCAGTGTCCTACTTCCACTAAAATGACCCCTTTCCAAACCAAAGGGAACACATGAAAATCCTTCCACGTGTGGAAGCTGTTCTGTAGCTGTGGTCATTGTAGTTGCCTTTCTCTGAACGTTTTTGGTTGTAAAACAGCCTTTCTCAGATGAGGAAACAAGAACCATAGGCTATATTGAAGATGTGGAAGAGACATAGGTAGAAGAGACATAGATAGATTCATACAATCACATGATTAGGTTTTCTGTGTTGTTAATTTGTTCTTGGCAATATGTATTTTATTTTCTTCTATTTTATTTTTGCTCTTTCAACTCCTGTTGAGTTAATGTTTTAATGCAACTAGCATTAGGATATGCTAAAATATTGTTCCTGGATGATAATTGTCAGGTTTGAGTCCATCATTTCTCATGTGAAGTTAAGATTGGTTTTCTTCTATGTGCAGTATTACCTAAATTTTCATTCTTTCTCATATTGTCCTATCACCAAATCTTGCATGGCCCCTTAGCAGTTCTGCCTAGGCTGCCCTCATTCTTACTGTCTTGAATAATTTTTTTATCAGCAGAAAACTTTCTCACCTTTTGCCATTTATTTATGAGTGAATTGAATCTCAGCACAGTTCCCTGAGGAAATCAGCTGATGATCTCTCTCCACTGTGAATGCTTACCCTTCATTTTTTGTCTTTTAACCAGCTATTTTTCTTTGAAAGGACTTTTCTCTTACTCCATAACCATGCAGCATTTGCATAGCTATGATTAAAAAGAGAAAAATCAGAGTAAATCATCACCAGCAGCAAAACTTCCGCAGATCAAAAAACTCCAAGCAGAGTCAAGCTGAGCCCAAACAATAAATGCAGTTGCACAGCAGTTGTAATCAATGTCCTCCCAAGAGAATAATTTAAATTCACACAGCCTGATCTCAAGATGTGATTTGGCATCCAGCACTCCACACAGGGCATCCACTGGGCCAGGAATAAACTGCCAGGCATCTGCGAAGGGGCACAAATGCCTAGTTGCAAGGAAGAGAAGTGTGTGGGGTTTGCTGAATGGTTTTGGTGGGGGGAAGTTTGTATAGTTTGGTTTTTTGTTGTATTTTTTGTTGTTTGTTCGGTGTCCTTTTTTTGTTTGAGTTTGGTTTTTTTTGTTTGTTTGGGTTTTTATTGCTTTTGTTTGTTTGTATGGTTTTTTGTTTGGTTTTTTCTTTTGTGTGTGTGTGGGTTCTTGTTTTTTCATTTCCCAAAACCATCTTTCTGCTTCAGATCTCTCAGTACCATCCTAAAGGAAAATGCCAAAGTCTGGTCCTGATTCTGAAACACAAAAATTCTGCTGCCTCCTTTTTATAGCTCAGGGGATATTTCTAAATTGCCTTCTGCCAGCAGCCTGTCCCCTCCCTACATCCTGTCTTCTCTACCTGTTCTAGCAACCATTTTTTCCATACTGATCAGGGAGACTTACTAATCCAGGTGTTTCAGTCATCCACACAGTGTCACCCACCCACAGAGTTTTAATTAATTTAATAAGAAGTTTAGTAATTTAATTTGGCATTGGGCCTGGCTCTAAGCCTTAGAAACTAGTAGGCAGCTAAGATCTAGTGGGCTTTCTATAATGAAGGAGGTAAAAGCTGGACAGACTTCCAGTTTTCTCAACCATAAAATCTGTGTTCTACTGTCCAGAAAAAAATGGTTTGTGTTGAATTTCTGCAAAAGTGTTTGAATAGCTGCAAATCCTATGGAAATCATCAAGTAGAAAGATGCTGAAGGCAATGTAAAATAAGGATCTGTGCTAAATATGCTGATGTTGTAATGAAAGCACAAAGCAGAGTGGTGGGTTGAACTGGAGCAGTGGCCACAGTCTGCAGTGGAGGGCTGGGGAGGGTCTGGGGGAGCTTTTTACACCCATGATGTGGAAGAAGAGTGTGATTCCTGTGCATAGACTTTTAGAGTAACTGTGCCTAGACCATACATTGCTCGGAGTTTGTTGGTTGCCCAAGTAAGTGTAGAGATTTGAGCCTGACAAGGTGTGTTTCCCAAGCTTTAGCAGACGGTAAGCCAAGGCTATTCCCTCCCTGTTTAACTGCTCCCCAGTAAAACTCAGTCTGGCTCGTATTCAGCCGAGCAGTGCCATGTTCTTGCCGGTCTGTTGCTCAGGAGCTGAGGTGGGTAGAGCAGAAGGTGGACCTGTGCCCTGGTTTTGGTTGGATTAATAAGACGTGGATGTGGCAGAGCTGGAAGTGGCAGCCAGGCTGCCTCACTCATGCCTCACCTACAGTCAGGCTGGCTGTGGACACCAAGCTCTCTCCATTCGGGTAAAGCCCTGCAAATCTGCAACCAACTGGAGTTTGCTGGTAGGACAGACTTCTGCCCTGCTCAGTCCCTATCCTGATCCTCACCCTCAGGCTAAGAACCAGGCAGTATTTCCTGTCCATAAGGATCTACAAATAATAGCTGTGTCAGTCCACAGGCTCTTTCTGCTGTTTATTTTGCTGGGGGAAGCACTGGAGTCTCAAAAGTGTTGACTCTCAGAAGAGGAAGTACTGGGCATGCCCGTATGAATAAGTGATCTGTAATTGTGTGCAAGTGCTTCTACTGGCTTCAAGCATATTTTTGCAGGTGCCCCATCTGGGGAAAAAAATGGCCACGAATGAGACCCTAAATCATGCTAAATATTGCAGACAGCATATCTGTATGAAGTATTTAAAGATTAAAAAAAAAAAAATCCCGGATTCTGAATTTACAAAACACCATTTCCTCCATCTGCACTCAGTGCTCATCATTTTGTTACACAACCACTTCATTCCTTCACTGCTAATAGCTCCCTTTGAATACTGAATTGCCTCATTAGGGTCTCTTATCCCGGGAATGAAATTCTTCCTCTGAGTCAGATAGGCAGTCCTTTATTTTTCCCATTGATTTTTCGTTAAATTTATCAGTCTGGTTCTAAGTAATCAATAAAGCAGTGTGGAAAGACTTCTGATCTTTGAAATTGTGTGGAGTAGATAGACCCTTTTGTTATAATGCCCTTATTTCATGAAATCTTGTGTTTAGTGGAAGCTCTTTGCACTGGTTTAAGCATATGGCTACGCTGTTTGCTTTCATCCAAAGACTTCTTCCTTTCTCTGCAAGAGGGAATGGCAATTCCAAATCCCTGATTCTGACTGCAATATATCTTGGCAGAGTCACCTCTAATGAGGGGGGTCACAGTTGTGTCAAACAGCTGGATGGGTTGGCAAAGAGTTGGATTGATTTGCTGAATGAGTGTCAGTCAGTGGAGAAGTTAGAGCTCTGCCTCGTACTTTGGCACGCTAGAGCTTCTGAGCTGCTAATGGGAGGTAAATAACCCCTGTTATGATGATATTGTCAGCTGTAAATTCATCTCCCTAACTGATCTGTTGAGCAGACTTCATGTTTCTAAATATGGGTGTAAGTCACTTCCTTCTGCCTCACAGTTCAACAGTTTAAGTAATTGAATACAGCTGTTTTATTGCTCCCTTCATGAGTGAGTGGAAACCATGGATGAACTTCTCAGCGTATCATCTCCCTGTTAACTGCAATGTCTTTCGGGATCTGAAAGTCTGGATTTGGTAATGAAACAGTTATACCTTGTTGGTTAAGCTGCTGACAAAGGTGGGCCAGAAGACTCCCTCATTTACTGCTCATGGCTTTAGGAGAGGTGAAGGGGCTCAGGTTATGGGTACGTCAGAAAACTGTTGCAAGGAAAGCTCTAAGGCCATCTTCAGTTCAGTGTGTTATAGCAGAGATGAGGAGTTTGCTTCAGTTTTAATTTCTGGATGTGTTTCTGATGTCTTTTATGATGCTACATGAGTTACCTAACCATCTATGCTAAAGCTGACAGAGAAGTATTAAGATGGCAAATCATTAACTACAGTTTCAAACAGATCTTGTTGCACTATCACTGAAGAAATATGTCAGGGTATCATAGACCAGTCTTTGCTGTGATGTAACTCAGGGACTACAGCTGCCTGACCTAAGTACCTGTTACCATGCAGTATCTAAGCTTGGGGGAACAATTAGCAGCCTTAGATCTGATGATGGGCAACATAACAGGGCCATAAGGCTGTGGTCAGGGGACTGGTGCAGCTCCTTGGAGTGGCATTCTCTGTCCTTAATAAAAAGCCCTTCCGCGAGAGCATTTTACTTTTCCAGACCCAGGATTGATACTTCATGTAGGAGTCAACAGCTGTTGAGCTGAACTTGAAGCACTCCAGCCTGTGCCAGCAAGCTGGCAGTAACATCATATCCCACAATGGAAGCAAAACAGCAGCGAGTTGGAGGCCTGGCAAAAGGGGGGAGTTGCTGCTGTACAGCCCAAAATCAGAGGCCCAAAGTTACCACGTGCAGAAGTGTTTTTTGCTGAGAACACTGTAAGCCCTTACAAGTACATATGGCCTCAGCGTGCTGGACATGTGAAACAGCCCATAATTAAAGTCAAGTGGATTCTTATGGCTGTTATCCAGCGCAAAAGGAAACCTTGGAGGCAGCTTCCCAGCTGACATAGAACAAATCTGGATGGAGTTATTGAAAGAAATGTGCATTGGACTCGGGGAATCAAATGCTGTCACTCAAATCCTGTCTTTGTGGGTGGCCATGTGGAAGCCAACCTGCTTCCTGCTTGGAGCTTTGAGTAATGACCTCCACTTACTGGGAATGGGGCAGCAGCACTGGAGTCAACTGAGCTACACCAGTTTACACCTGATGGGGATCAGGAGGGTGGTGATTGGTGTATTTACTGCCTGCCTGGCAGGCGTGAGAAGGGATATTTGTTCAATTTACAGACACGTAGAATATGATTTCTGTGAGTGTTCAAGCATGGTGGGCAGTGCCAAGGAGTGCTGCAGAAGCAGAGCTGGGAAGCTGATGTAATGTTGCTTGGGGAATGGAGGGCATGGAGGGAAGAGAGAAAGGAATAGGAGTTACTTTTCAAGGCAAGGAGTGAAGACTAACCTAAAGGAGAGGAAATACAGAGCAACAAGTGAAAAGAATGAGGGTAAAGAAACAGATGAGACTGAGATTGGGTCAAGTTGGTTGGGGCTTTGAGCAACCGGTGTTGCTTGTAGTGGAAGGTGCCCCTCCCCTTGGCAGGGGGTTTGTAACTAGATGACTTTTAAGGTCCCTCCCAACCCTATGATTCTGTGAGATGAGACTGGTTTGGTGCTCATGGGTTTGCCATAGTCACTAATCCTGTTATTGCACCTTCCTGCCATAAACATGCCTTGTCTCAACATGTCTGGGGTGGACAGAAAGGGATGGAGTGGCTTCCTGAACTTGTGCATGAGTTCCTTTGTGTTACCTTGTTTTTACAGTGAAGTAACTATTGGAGCAAGCCAAGAAAAGGCCTTCAAATCCAGCTGACCTCAGCATGGTTGTTTGGATGTCCTCTGACAGGACAGCCGAGCAGCACAGACATCCACACATCTCATGCAGAGGGGTTATTTCTAAACTTGTCTATCAGTCCTATACATGAGAGGTTTTTTTCTTGCAGCTGTGTCTAGGATGCTTCAGAGAGGCCAGAAATTTAAGATGGTCCAGTGAACAAAGTACTTAAAAGTCTTAAGACTCACTAGTCTTAAAAGTTAGTGAGCTGGTTGGCATGGATAGGTAGTGAGCAAACATCTATTTTGCCTTTTTATAACCCGACTGTGTTTATGTGACTGTCTTCTTGGATGCTTTGCATTAGCCTGATGGGTGTTTTACTGTGCAGTGCTTCTGATATTCCCCAAAATTCATGATCTTTGGGAAACCTTCCCTGTAACCCTGGCTCCAGCTTGATGTGGCCAAGCAAAAGCAGGGAAGCTTGTAAAAGGAACCTGACTTCAGCAGAGAATCCTTCTGGATCCTGTGAGCAGGTTTAAGTGTGAAGGTATTTCAGTGTGGTTGCAAATATGCAGAATGGACCTGGTCCATTTTAATTATACTGATAAAAACAATTGTGGCTTAAAATGCTTTAACACTGAGATCTGGTTTGTAGAAAGAGGGCTTGCTAAAGCCACTCCCTCTCATGGTGGCTTGCTGAGTTGTGACGCAATTGCAGTTACCTACACAATGTGTAAATAAACTTGCTCCCCTGACTGTAAATCATGACTCTTGGAGACTGAGAATTTCTACGAGCTGTGAAAATGGCTTGGTCAGTTAGGGATATTTTTTTCAGTTTGTTTTCATGAACAGTAGCTGATATAAGGAAATAGTACTGACTTGTAGTCTAGAAACTCTAGATTTGGTAGGAAGGTTTGGAAAGACTGTTCTATCTGCTGTGCTTAAGTCTGGGATCACTAAACAACACAGACTTCCCTCCTTCCAGATATCATAATGCTGCCCCTTGTAAACATTGTTGTAGCAGGATGACCCAGCTCCTTCTGGAGGTCTGCAGAGCTGGATTTATTGTCCCCTCTCTGTTTGCTGCAGCAGCACTTGAAGTCTTTAGGGCTTATGTCAGCTTTGCGTTCATGTTGTGCCCCTTGAATCTCGAGTGAACATTTAGATGGTTAATACTAAAAAAAAAGGTTCCTCCAATGAGAAAACAATGAAGTCACCATTGCATAAATAAATATCTTCTCTTGTGTTTCATGTTGGCTTGCACTCATCACTATGGTGTCTGAGTGCCTGGCAGTAGGACATTAAATTGTGTGGGAGTAACATATCAGGTGGTCAGTGGCTTGGCTTCTTCTTCTTCCTCATGCATATGAAAAGGAGCACTTAGAATTTGTTATGTAAACACAGCACTGTGTGTTTATCTTCAATAAGCAGTTTTGGTTTTGCATTTGGCAGAGGAAGTGGTGACATTTGCAGTTGTGTGGGTCATTCCTTATGAACTCTGGTGTGAAACTTGTCCCGGGTTGAATGAAGCTGACAAAAAAACCACTAAGTCACTGACATAGCTGGCCTTCTGTATATCCCATTAGCTCCCCTAGTTTGGAGGATCTGAGCAGGGAGGCAAAGCCTCCCCCACTCCCCCCATCCCCCTTCTTATTATCCCCTGTGGACATATTGAAGCGAAATGCTATTAAAAATCATCTCTAGAAAACTTTCCACACCTTTACTTCTTCCTGCAAGCTTGGCCACGAGAGGGATGGAGCCAACTCAGCTTTCACCATGCCCTTGCTCAGAGCTGTGCTTGCCAAGGAAGGACCCCACAGGATTTGACTGTTGTGGAGTAGATGCATTACTAGGAAAAAAGAGACAGGTTTTACAGGAGTGAGGCTGTATCTTAACTACTGCTCAGTCACTTGGGAAGTCTGTAAAAGCTTTCTGAAACTACCAGGCTCCTCCCAAAGCACCACTTGATCTAGTGTATTTTCAGATTCAAAGCTGAGTCTATAAAACTTATCCCTGTACAAAGACCACCCAACACTAACAGGGTGTGCAGAGAAATTTCTGTTTATAGTTTAGTGCAAGGGTCAGATAGCTTTGCTATGGTTCAGGTTATCCACCCAGAGCAAGCATGCTTTTTTCCTAAGCATGGGATACATGAGTCATTTCTATTACCCAGACCTCTAGACATAACATAAAATAGATGGCATGAAATAGCATTAAAGATATTAAAGATGGGAGGAAATTAAGTGTTTTCTCCCTTGCATTCTTCAGCTATAGAGTAATGGATTTCTAGTGCAAGCTCAGCTACTAATGCACACATAAGAAGTGAGGGCAAACAGTAGAAACCTCAGACTTTGCGCTGGAAGATACAGAAAACCCAGTCAAGCAAAAAGCAACACAGAAGTGCTTCCGCAATATAAATTTGGTGATTAATTTCCTAGCAGGGAATTAGCTTTTATCTACTTTTTGAAAATGTTAGTAAACTGGATTTATCTTAAACTGGTTAGAATTTGTGACCCTGCCAGTATCTGGCATATTTCAGGATTTTCTGTCTTTGTTTGAGAATGACCCAAGACCCTAAATCTGTATTCTTCCTTTTTCATATTTAAAAAAGTAAATTCCTGCTCATCTTCTGCATTTCCAGATCAGCTCTGTGCTAGCATCCATCTCTGTTCAGATTCTGTGGAATGGCTAGGGGATTATGAATAACAGACCCCACACCCACTTAAGCCAGAAAGAAATTAATTTTATCTCCCTTTTTTTGAAAGGTGTGAATTCCGAACATCAGATTCCCTCAGAACCAGGATTAAATTATTTGAAGGAGTGTCTCTCCTCTTTAGAGACTGCTTGTAAATATACTGTCTCCCTTGAATGCTTGGGAACACTTGCATTTGGATTCCTTTTTTAAGACTTTTTCCACTTAGTAATTAATACTCATCCTTATATTACACTTGTGACTGAAAGCACAGTGCAAGGGGATAAAAATGGGTAGTCTGCCCTGTTCAAAGGAGATAAATCTTCTGTACTGATGGACCTGCTCCCTGAAATTCTTTAGTGTAGAGGAGGTTAAAAGTTATGTGTCAAATATAATACTCTCTGTCTGTTGCACTCAGTGGCTATAGCCAGTCTTTTAACTATTATAGAATTTGAGGCTAAGTATTTTTAGCAGATTTTATTGATGCCTTTTTCCAACTTCTCTTTCAGAGGTTTTGTGATCATAAAGGAAGATGGAATGAGTGTCTGTCTGTCTAGTGTATCAAAATTCTCATGTGATCATGCACATGCATGCATTTGGGGCCAGTGCATCATTTCCAGTAACTAAAGGTTGCCTGACTTTCGTGATTACACTGGAAGTCAGAACAACTTCCCATTTGTTGGCTGGGGAAAATGAATATATTTCATTTGAGCTGGATTGAGTGTTGGCATGCGGTTTATCATTGCCTGAATATTTTTTTACAATTTTTAAATCTGCGAAGTCATATCAATAACATAAATTAAAAGCTTCAAGTAACATCTTAAATACATGGTTATTATTTTACGTCTACAGGAAATGCAAAAGAAAGAAATGAAAAATAATAGAGATGGAAAACCCAGTTACTTGACTTACTCTCAGCAACACAGAAAGTTTCCTTTCTTTGATTAGATGGATGTAAACCCAGTCCATAATCCAGCTTCTTGAAATACTCAGTAATTTTGTTTCCTTTATTTTGCTTTCTGAAAGCACACACTATTTATGTAGCTCATTATGTATGTAAAAGATACTGGGAAAGAGTTGAGACTGAGTAATCCATGCCAGCCCTCATTTCCCCCTCAGGAAATTAGTTGGGGCAGAGCTGGCATTGAAACATATGGGATGTCTGTATTATCTGAAGTGGAGCACTCTTGGTTGTTCCTGTCTTGAAAAAAACCAGGCTTCTAAAGAGCAACTGCGTTTTTTCAGTATTTTCTTCTGGGCATCCCAATATCTTTGTGTGTGTTGGCAGCAGAAGACTCTGAATGTCTCTTTTGGAAACCTCTGGCAGAATTCTCTGTTTTCCTTGCAGGTGACTGAGCCCAGGACCAGCATGAGGTCTTGGTCTCCTTGACTGTGTGTGATTGAAGCTTTGTGAGCTGTGAGCCTCTGGAAGGTTAAGGAGGCAACTCTGCCCTTGCCTACAGATTCCTCTGGCCAAGGAGCACAGATGCCAGCACTGCTGCAGCTGGGTGTGGTTCCTGAGGGACGTGCAGTCAGCGGGGGAACACAATATCAGGACAGCACAAAGGGAGGACAGGTAGAAAGTTGGCTGTGATGTACACCTTTTTCTGATGGAATAGGGAAAGCTGTTCTGAGTGAGGGAGAAATGAACTTAGTCTGCAGTCTGTGATGGCAAGTGACCAGTCTGTAGCAGCTGCTTTCCAGCCTTGTAGTACCACAAACCATCTCTCAGGAGATCCATACCATGGTGCAGAGTCAGCCCTTCCCCCTGATATATCTAAAGGTGTCAAGGCAATGTGGGTTCAGGACTGAACATGGGATAGAGATCAGGGAATCCCAGGTCAGTCTTAACTTGTGTCCCTACTTGCCTGTATGTGTTTAGGGTGCCTCCTGTTCTCATTTATCCTCAGGTGACCAGAAGGTTCTGGCCATCTACGCTTTTTCTGACAAACCCATTTACTGCCAGGAACAAGAAAGAAACCATTTATTGCACAGTAAAGAGAAACTTGGCCCTGTATATACAAAATTATTTCACTATGCCCCAAAAGATAATCAGACGTGTGTTTTGAAGGAGGAGACTGGTGGAAGGGGTTTCTCTGCACAGGCTGTCAGCAGTCCCTACCAGGCCAACATTACCTGCAGTCTCTTCCACTTCCAGCCCTTTCCACTGCTTTGCATAATGGATGGCACTGTCAGGAATAGTTTCCTGATGCTGTATAGTACTAAGGAAGAGACTCTTAGGTCTTCTCCTATACTTAACCTTGGTGATTTTTAACCCAGCCATTAGTCCTCACAAATGATATTGTTTTCCCCCTTGGCATGAAGCAGGAAGGCCTGCTGAAAACCACAGCATCCGTTGTAAGGATGGACATATTCATCACTTAAGCCTGGGGCTCAACTGTGAACACAAGAAGGACTTCAGAAGCCAAAATATATTTGGTCAAACTTTTTTGTGTAATGGTTTCCTCAGAACTCCAAGCTGTAGTCAAACATTTCATTAAAATGCTCTGGGAATGCACAAGAAAGCTCTTGACTGTAATGTTTGCCTAGGGAGTTTTGTTTGAGTCTTCAGCCTAGATTGTCCTTAAAGCCTATTGTACTGCATGAAAGGTAGCAGAGTACCTCAAGGGACAGTCACAGGCAATTCAGATTCATGCCACTGAGTTCCTGTACCTCCTGCCTGGAGCCTTCCAGCAGCCACAAACTGAGCTGGATAATACGCTCATTACTCCATCTCCTCTTCAGCATGCCTGCTGCAGCCAGCAGGAACAACTTGCCCCTGTGTTGGTTATAATAGCGTTTCTGGTACGTGTCCTCAGAAGCAGAGGATGTGTCTTGATGATTTTGTTAAGAAAAGGGATGCACTGATATAATTCTTACTCTTATTTCAGCTTAGCCAGAGCCCCCTCTTACCGGTCTGTCCAAATGCCAGTTGTACCAGTAACTCCAGTCTGTCTAACAGTGCATCCGTCAATCTTCCCTCCTCTGTGGCACCCATCTTCTGTGACACTCCAGAAAGATACAGGGACTTGTTCTAGCCCGTGTTCTTGCCAGGACAGCAACATTTTATCCTCAGCTTCCCCGTACCTTGTTCAGTGCAGATACCTGCTGCTTTTAGCACTGACAGGAGGGAGGAGTCGCAAAGCCAGAGCTCAGATGCAAGAGTAGCTCTTGCATGCTCCAGCTTTTAGTCTGGCAGCACAAAGCAATTCACAAAGATGTGGTGGCTCAGCTTTCTGTGACTTTATTAATTTGTTTCTTGGTAGCCGGCTCTGGGTGAAGCATTTAGTGTAAATGGATTAAATAACGGGATGCTGTTCCCTGGTTATCTCAGTCACATGACAGGCTAGCTATTTTCCAGTGACTTGTTGTTTCCCCTTAACAAGCAGAATAATTCAAATGAATTGCTTCCAGAAACAAGAGGAACTATAGTGTCCCCAATTGTTCATGCCCTTCCATCTGAGCCTTGCTGCAGTGGGCATGCAGTTGTTCTAAACATAGGATATGTTTTCTTGCGGGACCATTTTATCCTTGGCAACTCGTCAATCACCTGGAACTAAATCTCTGTTCCACTTTCCATTATTTCTCTAATCATAATGTCTTTTCTAGATCCATAATTGTTCTTCATGGGTTATAAAGCCAGCATAATTTGCTATATTGAAAAACACTGATACTGATTTATGTGCTTTCAGTTATGCAGTGTGCATTTCATTTTAGGTCCACTCTGGGGGCAGAAACCTCTCCAACCTGAGCATGTGCTGTGCACAGGACCTCTGCTTCTTTTCTCTTCCTACTGCTACGGAGATAAGTATGTTTGCTTTCAGAAATGTTTCTGAAGCTTTGTTTTTTCTTGACACTCTGCCCTCCACAGTCACTTAATTGCCTTGTGGCATGCTGGGGCTAATTTCATGGCTTGTTCTGTGGTTGTGGAATATCTGCTGTTTCCCAGGATGTCTGTAAAACAAGCTGACAAACCAGCCTGATACTTAGCACACCCCACAGTTTCCTTCCCTGCTTTGGCTGGTTTTAGTAGCCTTTGAAACCCATGAATGTGCACCTCTCTCTCATCAGCCCTATTTGTGCTGGGCCTGCATACCCCATAATCAACATTAAATGCAATTTTCATTCCACATTTTTATGAACTTACTGCTCTTACTTGGAGATGATGGTGCAAATCCTGCTCATGTGGCCTCTCTTCTTTGCCATTTCATATAACCCAGTTCCTACCTGCCACTTGATCATCCCAATTTAGTGGTGGCTGTGGCACTGCGGGGTTAAAGGAATCTTGTAATGCATGTCAAGATTTAAAATCCCTGTAAAACAATGGAGAAATGTTGTTTCCTGTCCTTAAATGTTACTTACTGCCTAATACAATTTTTTATGGGCATGAGCATTTGCTAAGTTTTAGTCTCTGTGAAATATAACAGGTCTGTTCAGTGTGGCTTTGCAAAACATGCTCATGTCCTGCTTCTTTCCTGGCAAGTTTCCTCCCTCTCCACGATGTAGTGCTTATCTCCCACGGGAAGCAGATAGAAGAAAAAACTTTTTCTTTTTGAAAGCACCGTTTCCTTCTACTTCCAGGTTCTTGAAACATGGCAATCCGTAAGCCTGGTCCACTTAAGAGCACGTTACTGTTTTTGGGCCAGAATCTGTTGTGTTAAACACAGTAAAGCTCTCTAAAACAGACTTTTCCCTGTAGTTGTGCTCCTCTAGGCCACAGAAGCTGGATCCAGCCCTTTGAGGAAGTTGGTGACTCCTTGTAGGTCTGAGTGCATCTTGAACAGCCCAGAAGTGAATTGGAAGCTGTGGACATGAGACCCCGGGAAATCCACTTTCTGCTTTTTTTCCCTTTTAAAGTGTGTCTGGGCTAGGAGGTAAAAATGTTTCTCAGCTGTCGAGGGCTGTTGCCTCATATTTCTATCTATGAAGACTGTGCTAGTCTCTCATTGAATCTTTGCTAGTGAACAAGGTGCTCTTTGTGTTACCATCTGGGCCTTGGTTTAAGGCACGTGCTAAGCTCTGTGTCTTATCTGTGTGCTCGGGCAGGGGGAAGGTTCCTGTGCACACTTTAGCGTTGACGTCTTTCTGTTATTACCAGCTGTCTCCCATTTCTTGCATCAGAATAGGAAGAGGCATGAATTATTTAACTGAGAATGTTTCTGGATCCCTTACTTGCCTGAGATTATTGATGTTACGACCCCTCGGGGAGGGAAAGCTGAATAGTAGTGGCTGATAAATGGAAAGTGTTTCTCTTTCATTCTCCCCTGTCACTTTCCCCCTTTTCCATTCTCCACTAATGCATACAGACAGTTTTCTGAAGCATTCACTGGTACCTGTGTTGACATCTGGAGGCACTGCCTAAGTTCCTGTACTTCTTGTGCCAGGTACACATTGGAAGTCTAAAGGACTGAACAGGACACACACAGACAGAGACGTGATGGTCCCAGAAAAAAGGGAGCACTATTATGGTTTTATAAATAAAACACTGCAATAGTGGGGGCATTTTATAATGGGTTATCCTAGTTAATTGATGCTGTGATCAATCATTTATCTGCTTGTCTGATGGCAATTAGGAAAATGTGGGATGTACAGTAAGCTAAGAATTGTGCTTTGGAAGCCATGGAGGTATCAGAGAAGGCAGAGGTTATAAATGAGCTTTTCTCATTCAATTTTCCAAAGGCTGTAATACAATTCGTAGTTCTAGCTCCAAACTCCAGAAACATGATGCTCCTGGCAAAAGGTCAGTTTTCTGCTTGCAGTTAAATGTTCATCTCTAGTAATGGGGCTGGTCTGAGGTTGTGAACTGCAGGATCTCTCATCTGAAATTCTAAGGAGGGAGGGATCAGGCATTCTGCTTGCGGTGCTCTCTTAGCCAGACAAAAGAATCAAAATAATACCAGCTTTTGAACTACTTTTGCTCCTATTCTCCTTGGTTTTGGTTATGTTTCTTTCTAGACTTGAAAGGTTTTTAATTTGGGATGCTGGCAGATATCCTTAGGAAATTTCAGTGGTATCTAAAGGATGCTTGAATCTCTTTCTTATTCCTTTTATTTGTGAGGGCTAGGGATGCTATCCAGGCTGGAAGTATTTTGAAATTCTCCAGGTCTGAGATGAAGCAGTTCTGGTGCTTTTATTGAGATTTTTCTGGGCCAAACCCCTTTAAGATGAAAGAAAGGATCCTATAGGAAGAGTTCTGTATTTTTCCTAACATTTCAGTGCTTCTTCTCCAGTACCACACAGCACCTAGAAATTCGAATTTTCCTTAAAGGTGGAAAATGGAACAAAGATAATGACCTCATGTAGGAATTTCATTACCGTGTGGATGAAATATACAGCAAGGATGAGCAGCATGTTGTGGTGCTGATTCCAAAGGGCTCCTGATTTTTCAAATGTTTTCTCCTGGGTGTTTGTCCTGATTACACAGCTCAGAATTTCAGCTGGAGGTCCAAATTCTGTGCTTCTAACCACTGAACTGCCTGTGTGTAAGGGCTGGAGAGCGAGTTACAGGCAAGGAAAGGAATCTCTATGTGGATTTCTTCATTTTATTGCCTGTGCTGACGAGAAACCAGTGCTCCCCGCACATCCTGTTGGCTGCAAATGCCAGTGGGAACCCAGACATCAGCGGCTCCTCATGCTTTGCGACACATTCCCTAAAAGCCTTCCGAAAATCCTGCAAGAGCAGTGCTGATGGTTTCCTTTCCCCCCAAAAGTCCAGGATTCACCTCCAGAGGGTGCTGCAAACTTGCTGTGGTCACCAGCCCACGGTGTGCAGGAGGGAGCTGTTCAATGGGCATTTCACTGCGGTTAGGGGACATCAAAATATGTAAGTAATATTTTGACTGTCACTTTGATTGCACAGCACATAGTTTTAGATATAGATTGTATGCACTTTGAAGTAAAATAATCCAGGTGGCAGCTGTCTTTTGTTAACATGAGATTATTGTGCTTATAGTGTGAACGTGAAGTACATCTATAAGCAGTGGAGGAGCAGATCCAAGTCAGACATGAAAAGAAAAAGCCCTTTAATACAACTCTTGGGGCATCTTACTTCTCTGCTAATTTGCAGCTGAACAGATGCTGTACAAGCAAATATTCATACAGTGAAAATATACAGAACCAGAATTCTAAGGAGTGCTTACAACACTGTGATAACCCTTTCCCTAACGTTGCTGAGATACACTCCTTCCCTTCCCTAAGTAGTGCCCAGAGCAGGCAGAACCATACAGAGGGGGAATCGAGGCATGGAGAAGAAGAGAAGAATTTTGAGTGCTGGAGAAGGTGGATGTGTTTATAGCATCAGAAAAGTGCTGTTTCCCAGTGTTGCTTGTAAGGCCATGTTGGTAGCCTGTGGCAGAGATACTAATCTTGCAGAGGGACGAGTTTTGGGATGACACTGGTGTCATGAGTGTTCCTGGGTTCTTCTGGCCTGCCCAGGTTGGCTGCAGGAGAGCACAGCAGCTGAGAGGCATGAAGTTGACTGCTGCCCTGCTGCTGGCCATGTTCCTCAGCACTTTCACGGCAAAAATCCTTCTGCCTTTATGCCCCTTGGTGTTGCTCTCATCCTGTTCAGGATGGACTAGGAGGCTTTGCCAGTACAGCACTGAATTCTTGGCTCTGCACTGGAATTGCCCCAGTCCGCATACTGGAGTTTGCCCTCCTGGCTGCCAGCTGCCCGTGGCTATTGGTGACGGAATTGGCAGGAAGGGTTGGCCCTGTCTCAGGATGTGCCTTCTCCTCCAAGCGAGCAGCTCGCTGGGGTTCCAGGGCCAGAGCTGGCCTGGCACTCTGCATGCTGGCTGTGCCCTGCTGAGGCTGTGTTAGCTGGAGATGGATCACTGCACTCCTGCAGGCGTATCCCTTCCAGCGTGCAGGTGGTGCCCTGTGCAGCCCCTGCGCCTTCTGGAGAGATGTGGTGAGGCTGAGCTTGTGCGATAGCTCTGAGGAAGTCAATGCCAGGTCCTGAAAGCTGTTTTAGCCACAAACAGCTCAGCTCTGCTGGAGTGGGAATGGGCATTTTGCTCCAGGTTGTCTTGGTGTGGGAGCAACAAGCAGTGTTCAGAGAGGCTTCCAGCTTGGTCAGAGTGCTGCTCTTCCACTGGTTCCAAATGCAAGGCAGGCTTGAGCAGAGCAGCTAAAGCAGTAGGAGAGTGCATTGCAGCCAGCCAGGGCAAGTGGTGGAGAAGCAGCCAGGAGGTCTTGGACGGCAGGTCACTGGGATGGTCATGCACAGCAGCTTTTTCATTAGCTGGAATTCAAGTCCTGTGGAAAATGGATGCTTGAGTAGTTGATTTCGGTCTAATGGCTCGACAGAAAGTGGATACTGAAATTTATCGTTAATTTATCACGTGTTCCAAACGGTTCATTCTGAAAGTCAAAGCATTTTGTTTCAGCTTGATTTGACCACATCCGCTGGATCAATTGTAGTGCCTTAGGCTTCCCTCCTAATTTGTGGCTGGATTCATCTCCGTGTGCACAGCAATGTTTCAGTGGGGATGGCATCCCACAGCATCCTCTCAGATTAAATCCAAGCAGAGGACATAGGGAAAGGAAGAGGTAAGGGAAAAAAGAAAGAAAGAACGTGAGACTTCACTTTTCTGAGACAATGTGGTGTCTGAGGCAGACAGAGATTAATAAAAAATTGACCTAGAAAGAAGTGTTTTCAAATAGGTCAGCTGAAGTGCTTCAATTGGGTCAACAAGACCCGGAACAAAAGCTTTCGTTTTGGTTTTCTGGTTAAAATAATAATTAAAAAACCCAACAGCATTTTCATTCAGAAGGCTTTGGAAGAAAATACCCAACTTGCCCTACTGGTAGCACAGAAGGAAAGTTTCTTTCTCTGAGCTGGTGGCAAATTTTCATACACAATTCCAGTCTTGTAGATAAGATTCCTCTTTTCCCTTCCTCAGTGAAACCAGTGGTATGGGTTTTGAGGGAGACAAACACAGTGAGATCTTGAGATGTTTTTAGCAATCCAGAGTACCCTCTCCTGCCATCTGCACTCCATCGTTGTTTTTTTTTTCTCCCAGCCAAAAATACACATTTTCCGCCACATCTGCAAAAACCTTGCTTTTTACATTCTGGTCCAGTTTTGTTGTCTCTAGCCTCGAGATTGTCCTTTGAATTAGGGGTCCCATCTGTTGTTATCCTGAGCAGCACAGAAATAGAAAATCCTGCAGGCAAATGGAGCATTGCTTTGCAGGACCAGACTGAGCTCTACATCCAATTTAATGCTCAGTTTAAATTCGGTTGAATATGCACCTTAGATCTTTGTTTTTCAGGGGCAATGTGCCAAGTAAATGGAAATTTATATTTGACAATTTCCCATTTTCCTTAAAAATGAAACACCTTAGTAATACGTAAGCTGGGGAATGGGTGGGGGGAGCAGGTTTACTGGGAGGCAGGGATGGCTCTGAGCACGTTTGTCAGTGCATCTTTTTCTTCTGGTGTGTGACATTTTGTACTCTTAGATGCAGAACTGGAGTCCCAAGGAGGCTGTGTTTGTGGGCAGAACTGTGTCCAGCCAGGCACTGAGCTATCCTGTCTTATAAAACCCCATCTGCAAATGTTTGGCCTCTGGCCAGTTTCAAAGCTCCTTTGAATAAATGTTTGTGTATGAAGTATTGTGTAAACAGTTCCTGGGCACAGTAAATAGGAATGGCATAGCTTGGTGCCAATTTGATGGCACATTCCATGAGGACAACTCACTTGTAAAGCAATAATACATCCATTAGATGAGACATGTGACTTGGGAGTTAGGCAGAAGTTCCTTAACATTCACAATCCAAATCTAGATCTGGATTTTATAGCCTCCCCATCCTCGGTAACAGCAGAAGAGTGGCTTGCTGTGGCTGCTGACCCCATCTTTGTGGTTTTTACTGTGCTCTAATGGGATGTTCACACCATCACTGTGCAGTGGAGTCCATTGCTAAATGCATCTGTGCTGGGAAAGACAGCTGGCCAGACTGGGATTCTGAAGGACAATGCTTTAGAAGAAATGTTTTTATCTTCCCTTTTGTCTGGCCAAGCTTGTCTCCAGTTAAGAACGCCTACTTCTTCCACATATCCAGGTACCAAAACCTTCAGGAAATCCCTTACCCTAGAGAACAGCAGTACCACCACTGAGTAGGACAACATCCTGATTTTCAAACTGACAAAAGGTGGGTCTGGACAGTAAAGTCTGAGTATAATTCTTGATCCAAGTCCTCCACAGCAGCAGGTGTTCAAACCCTGGGCTTAGGTATATGCTGTTGTAAGAGACAAGAGCTGCGAAGTTCAGGTCAGGAATTTCAATGAGTTACAGGGATTGTCCATGCAAATGGTGGTTACTGTATCTACTGCTGAATTCAAATCGAGTCATTCTTGAGGCAAAGGGAAAGCAACAGACAGCTTATCACTCACTGCTTCTTTTGAATTGGAATAAAACTTACCAAACTTCAAAAATAAAGCTGTGAAAACCAGCTACATTTTATGTAGGCTTCACACCCTTTAAAAATTCACAAGAAAGCAAAGGGCAGAGATTTTATCACTGGAATCTGAATCAGACTGATTTTTTGGATTTGGCCTTGGCTCAGATCTGAATGTAATTTTAGATGCAAAGTCCCCAAGGTCTGCAAATCTGAATCTCTGTCACCCTTGGATGCTACCAGTGTGGGGTAAACTGTATTGTTCCAATAGTGTGAAAAAGGTGAAATAAACTTACTTTGCTATTTTCTTTACTATTCATTCTGAGCTCGGGTTTCATAAAATGCTGGTAACTCTGTGAGGAGCGTGGTGTACAAATGGTGACAGTGACCATTTGTTGTGTTTTCCTCCTGGGTTCCCACTCTTCCATATTACGCTGTCAACAATGGGGAATGTGAGGAAAACCTGGTCACTTAGATCCTGTTCCATCTCGTGGCATGGAATGCCTACCTCAGTATTTCCAAGTGTGCGTGCAAGTTGCAGCAGGAGGAAGGATGATAGAGAAGAATGTGCATTTTTGGCATACTTGATGTGCAGGTGCATCCATGCAAGCCTGATCCCCTCTGGTTGCTAAATTTTGATTCTTTTTCACTGCAGCTCAGCCATAAACACTGTAGCTGAAATGCTGTCATGATTTTATGACTGAGAAAAGAAGTTTGTAGGTATGTGGACCAAGGAGGAAAGAACCAGTTCTCTTTTTTTGGGGGGGTGTACAAAGTCCCTCTGCAATGGAGAGAGAGAACTTTCATTCATTTTTGGGTACAGCATCATCTAGTGTGGCTGTTGTCCTCCTCCACTGCACAAGGCATGAGTGGAGCCTGCAGGAAGGATGACAGAGCTGTTGGGTGGCACTGTCACTTCTTTGCAATTCCACGTTCCCAAAGCACGGACGTGGCCCAGCTCTCTTGGCGTGGCAGTGCTGTGAAGGTCAGAGCATGCTGCATTGGGAAGAGGCATCCTCCCTCCTGCACTGGCTGATAGAAATCCCAGGGAGGGTTCTAAGAGTTTATTTGAAAATAGATGAAAGCAGGCAAATTAATCAGACAGCAACAAGAAAATGATGTTCTATAAGACTTCAGCGGTCTGAATCGTGAGCCAGACTGGCAGCCAGAGGCAGTGGCAGGCTTGCCGGGGTGAACACCCGAGACTAATGTGGAGCAGGACACTGGTGTCACTGAACAAGTCACTGCAGCAGTGACTCCTGTTCAGTTCTTGTGTTTGCAGTCAGCAGTGGGAGGGAGGCAACATGGACGTGCTGCACTCGATGTTCTGCAAATGCATCCTCAGCAGTTACCATCCATCTAAAAAAGAAGAAGAAAAAAATACACAAAAAAGCCCTTTTCTTATTAACACTGTTTCTCCTCACTAAACCACTCAATATATGGTGCTTTCAGAAAGAAGCTGAAAATCTGCCAGTTTGGTGCTGCTCAGTGCCTCAGGTTTTAGTGCTGTGCTTTAGAGTGTGTGCTCACCCTAAAAGAGCTGCTCTGCTCTGTGTCAGGGCCACCAGCATGTCCCTGGCAGCGTCAGTACTATCTGGCTGGGAAAACCTTTGCTTTACCTCTGAAATGTAAGGTTCAGGCTGCCTTTCCCCTCTGCTTAATTTTTCTGCTGGTAATTTATGAGGGACAGTAGGTGCAGCCAAGAGTGGGTAAATCGATCTGTTCACGTGGGAGGGAATATCATAATATTCTGCCTTTTCTGAGAGAAACAAACAAATCTCTCATCTTGCAGTGCCGCTGCTGAGAGGAGACTCTGTGCTGGAGTCTCCATGGCTTGGAAGTGGGTAAATGGGAATAATATGTAGGAGTTATGTGAAAGAAGGCTTAGAAATATGAGTAGGTATTAATGTCTCTGTTTTGGCTAAATCAAATGTGTTTGACAGCTCCTCCTATCAGGCTGGGAGAAACAAAGAAAAGTAAGAATGTGCATTTATATTTTGTAGGGAATTTGCTTGGACTCCATTTATTCCAAGTTTACTTTCTGTTAGTAGCCTCCTTGACAGAAAGTCTCCTGGAAAGATGCATTTGAACTTAATGTAGCAGTTGACCCAGGAGAAATGAATTTTAAACTTGCAGTCCTGTGATCTTGCTGTGGAAGCATAATGCCAAGAGTCACACACAACTCTTTAAACATCACAAAACCCCCCATCCCATATGACCTGGAGTTATCATTCCTAACTGCAGTAAATAATTCTTTCCCAAGGGTCTGGGTTTTTTTCTGACATGAACAGTTTTCAATAACAAATGCCTTTGATAACATTTCTAACTGTTTGTTACCAGGAAACATGCAAGCAGAGACGGGGAGATTTACTGATTGAATGAGATGTTTCACATTTTTCACCCACTCCAGCTGCAAGCCTCAGTCCAGAGGCTGAGATCAGTTGGCAGCAAGGGCTGGATGGGGAGCTTCTTGCTGATCCCGTACCTGGTGTCACTGATGGCTGTGGGATCTGTGGTGGGAGCCATGGCTCTGTAGGGCCACAGTCTCAGCTTGTCCCTGAAGTACCTTGTTATTTTCCTTTGCAAAGACAAATGACTCTGCTCCACACAGGACCCTGCCTGCTGCCAGTTGTCCCCACCACTGTTTTTTCTAGTGGGGGGTTGGCCATGCCCTTGAAGGACCAGCAAGTTGCAGTTCAAGGGTTCAGAAGCAGCCACTGGGCAGACAGCTGCTTCCCTTAAAAGGTTACCAGCTTGTATTGCTCACAAACACACCATCCTTCCGAGCACACCCAGAGAGAACATCCTCACCCAGGCCTTTATAGGAGATCATTCTTCTCTACCCATCTATTAATAAGCAGGTGATGTCAGCCTGTCACTCCTTTCTTCCTCCAGGCAAAATCTAACCACAATGAGCAAATAATAGATGAGATTTGGAGAGGGGATGCTGATGGTGTTGGAATGCTGGGTGACCCCAGGAACAGGCACTGTCACTGAGTCAGAAGATGACATCAACACTCCTGCTCCGCTGACAGGTTTGCTATCTGCAAAAAAAATGGGCTTAGGCCTGTGGTCCTATTGTGTTCCAGTTAATGCTGGCATTCAGTGGTGAGCAGGGCCGCTGCTCGTTAATCTGATCAAACGGTGCTCAACAGGAGGGATCACAGCACTGGAAATTCTAAAGGGGTGATGCCATGCGCTGGTCTGCAAATGAAAGTGGGCTCAGGCCACAGCGGGAATCACCCCCTCACTTCTCTGCTGGTCTGCCTGTGTGTCCCACTTGGGGCAGGGCAGGACTGCCCATGCTGTGGGTGTCCCCTCTGGAGCAGAAGCAGCTTCTTGGCTGGCTGGGAATGAAAGGTCACACTGGGGTTTGCCTTCCCTGTCTTCCTGCCGCTGTTTCTCTCCAGGTTTCCCTTTCCCTCAGACTTCAAGAGAACTGTTCAAAGCATCAGGAGCAGGTGGAACAAAGTGGTCCAAGGAGAACAAGAGGATACTTGTGTGTCTTCCATGCCGTGGCTCATCTGTGAATTTGCAGGGTAGAGAGCACAGTCCTGTTGGGAATAGTTTTCAGTGTGTATGTGAGATCGGAAGGATGGCTGCCAGATGAGGACCCCTCATCTGTGGGGCTTCCACATCCCTCTGTGACAGGGTGGGCCACCTGCAGCATAGCCCTCTCCTCCAGTCCCCCCCTAACCCACGTTTTGATGCTGGGCTTGTCTCCAGTGGGTGTGTGGAACTCAGTGGTGGCCCTGTCCATGCTGCTGTGTGCCTTGGGACAGAGCGTAACGTCATCAGGGACAGGCTGACAAACTGCAAAGTATTCTGGCTGCAAGAGTTTGCTACAAAAAGGTTTCTAGTGAGTGTTCTGGTGAAAATAGGCTCTGGGTTAGATAGTCCCTATCTGTCCAAGCCTCCTGTCCTCAGGTGAGTATGAAACAGAGATAAGCATGAGGCTAATTGCTTTTGCTATGCAAGGCAGGAGAAGGGTAGAAAGTCAAGAACTGGAGATTACAGGACTATTAAGATTTCCCTGGGTTATTCATTCTTCCACTACTAATCAATATGTTGCTTTATAATTGCATGAGCCAAAGACGAAGTTTTACTCTGCCTCATAAAACAATCTCCCATAAATCCCAGGCTGGGATAGCTGGAATCTGCTATATTAAGCTTAATGGCTAGCATAAGTCAGAATGCCCCTGAGGAGGCTGCCAATTTTTTAGAAGGCTAAGCAGGTATTACAGTGCCCTTCTCCTTCGCCCCCTGTCTCTGGCTTTGGCTGTTGCAGAAGTTGTTTCAGTGTCACCCTTTACTCCACATCATGCATTGCAATAGTGCAACACCGCTCTGTTTAGATTCACAGCAGGTCCATGGGGGACCACTTGAATCCCAAGGAAGTCTGAAGGCCATCCCTTGAAAACACATGCACCAATACTCAGTTTTGTATAACTCTCTTTTATGCATAGGCTAAAGCTAGTGCTACCACTCTTTTAAAAGGAATGCTCTCTCCCTAGGAAAAAAAATTAATCCAGCCTCTTCCAGACAATTATTTCCAGGCCACATAGCAGGAGTGAATGATGTGAAATAATATTTCAGCAGCAGCCCTGAGTAGAAAGGTTGCATAACCAGGCACTGTCCTGTGTCAAATCTCAATGGATGTTACTGAGAAGACAGGGCAGTTTTACTCCCAGCCAATGCAGGTAGTGTGGATTTGGGGTTGGTTACTCATGCAGTCCGTTTCATTTTGGCATCACTGCTTATTGCAGGTGACTGCACGTGCACCTGTACAAGTAATTACCTTGTTTGCAATGATAAGGTGATGACTAGAACAGCTTACTTCAGGTGAGGACACATGAATTTAGCTGACTCTGCCACTGCATGTGAACACAGATAAACCATTAATTGTGATGCATCTTGTTCTCCTGCATTTAATTTAGAATTTGTGGCACCAATCTTTATAAATCTCTTGGTCTGCTCTGCTAACTTTTGTGGTGGGAGATCAATCCAAACACTGTTGTTACAGTTGGGAGGGTTTCTATTACAGGGTCTTGGGAGTTCAAGGGAAAAGAATTAGTTTCAGTTACGTGACTGAGTCTGATAATTGTGATCAAGCTGTGGCAGCCTCCAGTTTAGGAGCATAATCTGCAGAAGGATTCTCCTTGCCAGATTCCCAACAGGCTTTGTTTGGTATCGTGTCTGTGAACACCAAAATAAGCAACCAGCAACTTTATGTTCTGATTTCTTTGTTTCTGGGAGGTTTTAGAAGAATCTGGGGGAGGGTCAAAATTCACATCTGCACCCACATGTTAGTTTCTTCTCCCTTTGCTGCTCAGTGGTAATTGAAGTGATGCTGTTCAGCCAACTGCAGTGAGTTGATCTAGATCTGTATCCAAAATCTGTATTTGGAGCTCTAAAAGCCAGCAGTGTGCGACTGGTACTTAATGTAGTGGACCCACCAGTAATTAACTTAAGATGCTAAATGGCTAAGCCAAGTGGGACAGAGACACTGAGCATAAACAGCATTGCCTCATTCTTCATCTTTTATTGAAGTGCTCAGAATATCTTGTCAGGTGCCTGGTTTATTATAAACAAAATGGCCCTGCTCTGTGGAGCTTTGAGAATGCCTGGGAAAGGATAGGAAGAAATATATATGTGTTTTTAAATACAGCTCAACTAAGTTCCCTGAGGAAATCTGGCAAAGTGAGGTTTCCAGGGAGGTTTAAAAATGGGAAGTGTCCCTGAGCTGAGTTTGAGTTCAGAGGTGAGATTAGGAACAAGGCATGGCCTCATGAAACAATTCATAGGGTCTCTTGGAGAAGAGGCCAACAAATACAGCTGTGTGAACTTTTGGGGTTTGAGAACAGAGACTTACAAAGAATCCAGTATTATTTTGAGCTGTAGCCTCAAAATCAGTGTCTGTGATGCTGAGGGGTTCTAACCATCCCTTTTTCTATGTAAATCTGTTCCTGCTTGCTTGCGTGATGCCTTTTCTGTTGTAGAGATTAATGCATGTCTTATAGATGAAGATACTGCTTCAATAGGTGGGCTGAAAAATTACCACTTTGGACAATTTGTGAAAGGAACAGATATGTGGAAAGTGAGTCCTGCTTTTTATCTTGTGCACATGGAGTTGAACAAGAATGGCTTCTTCAATCAGCAGTACATTACTTTCACCCCCTCCTCTAGCTGACATCTTCCATCACTGAGCTGCTTTCCTCTTTGATCTGCTTTTTTTGTTACCAAACAGCTTATTCTTTCATCAAGAAAGATTGGCTTCTCCTGTGGGCAGAACATCAGTAAACACACTAGAGAAAAATGGAAGAGATAATAATATGAATTCATCTTCTGAATAAGTTCCTGTTCCGGAAAACTGAGCAACATCTCTTTCTCCCTAATGACATTTCTCTAATAACCATTTCATAGTAACAAGGCTAGGAACAAAGGAATTTTAATAGCTTTAGGGTGTTGCACTATTCCGTCACTCTTCAAGGTGGAAGGATTTAGCTGATGAGGATCCCAGCTAGTCCTAACATTTCTAGCAGGAGCAGTAATAGTTAAATGAAATATTTTAATATATTTTTGCCCTGCATTTTGCTATGGTACAATCAGTTTTTCTGTTAGGAACTGGTACAAAGCAGAATGAAGTCTGTGGCACTCTTTCAAATAACTGTAAAAAGCCTTCTTCCAGGCCTTTAAGTCAAGGTCAGTATTGGAGTTATTCCCTTCATCTATTCTTGAGAGAGAGAGAGTAATAAGAGGACATTGCATCCTTTTCCCAGACAGGAGAGCTAAGAAAGCTGCAGCCCTGTTTGATGGTGGCCAGTTAGATCAGCTCTGCTCTGGGAGTACAACTCCTTCCCTGGGTCTGCACCGTCTCTCCTGACCAATAGTGCAGTGGCTGGATCCTGAGAAGTCTTTATAAAGCTGCAGACTCCTCCGAGTCATAAATGAGATCCCATTTTAATTAAAACATTGACATTATAAAATATACATGGCACAATAACTCATAATATTTAGAAACTCTAGTAGGAATTACATAACAATTTGTTATGCAATATTTAAAAGCTGTGATATTTTAGCTGGTTTGCTGGCATTGTTGCTGGAGAGTTCTTTCTCCAGAGCTTTCCTGGACCACATCCTACTTATGGCTATTTTCATATCAAAGCTGTGCAGATATCTCACTGTGGATCTAATCTTTGTTGTCATCAATGGGTGTATTGGGAACACCTCACTCATGTTGTGGGCTCCCTTGCTTCATCACATAGGTGCTTGTGAAGTTGGTTATCTTGTGGATGTAAGCCAAGATTTAATATCTGGCTCAAAATTCATGGCTCCTGCTTACAGACTCCTTCCTTCCTTCCTTATAGCTTTTACTTATTACTTTTCTTAGTAGATGTATTACAGTGGAAGGGATTATCATGACAGCTGGGGATAAAAGTGTCCTTGACATATAACCATTATCATTTCTCCTTATCATGTGGCAAAAATATGACTGGTTAATATCTGTTTCATGCTGTGCAAGGGACATGCCAATATTCCATAGAAATGTTCTGACTGGGGATGGCTGAGGTTGATTTCCTCTTATTCCCTGCTGTATTCCTTCCTTTACCATCATGTGATGGGAGCTCTGAAAACCTGGGAAGCAGCCCACCTTTCTTGCCTGTTGTCTCATTTGGTAAATGCAGAGACTGGGATAGGGAGGTTTACTTGTGATATGCCCTGGCAGGGGGTAAGGCTTAACAGGCTTTTTTTAGTCTCCAAAAATTATGATTGTCTGATTATTCCCATGTTTCCTCTATCTATTAAAGGATGACACTTCTGTGTACAACTCCAGTGAATCCAAGTATTACTTTGCAGGAAACACTGTGTTAATGTCTTTCTGCCTAAGCCCCAAATACTGTGTTTTCATTATTTAGGCTCCTACTGACTATGGGGAAGATCAGTAGCCAGTGGCTGTCGGTGTTATCACTTGGTGCCAGGTGATATAGTAGGCACATAGTTTATGCATAAAAGTAACAGTTCCTCCATGTTCAATTTTTCATCCTCGTCCCTGAAATTAGAAGCTGATTTTCGAATACACCACAGTGTACCGTACACTCCCTGTTCACTGCAGCAAAAGCTGATGTGTAACTGTGGAGCTGGAAGAGGAGGAAGCAGTGGCTTCCAGTAAGAATGAACCTCTGGAGGGAGAAGCAGAGGTGGGTACATGGGCAGGAAAGAGTTCCAGATATAGGAATTATGTGTGTTATCACTGAGTTTTCCTCTTTGCCGCTGCTGATTAAATCCCCCAGCTGGACATCAAGAGGGTGAGAAGCTGTGCTCCTTTCATTTCATCCTAGTGCTCTTCCTAGGAAATCTATGCTTTATTTCGCTTGCTGCACGGCTGTGGAGGTCTAATGTCAGAGGCAATCACTGACCAGCCAGATTTCAAAAATCCCACTGTCATTTATTGCAGTATGTTGAATAACTTCCTTTGGGAAATAAGACTTATTTAAGGTGTCTAACACTTATCCCTCAGAATTGCTGGTTCCTTTGGAAATTTTGGCTCTGGTGATGTGAGCAGAGCATTGCTCTGCTCTCCTTTCTCTGGGGAAATGGGACTCTGCGGTCTCGCTCAGAGCAGGCTGTCTGCATCTGACACTACAGCCATCTACACCCAAATAAAGAAGGCACAAATAGGAAAAAGCAGAGAAAGCTGTTTTTCTGAAACTGTAACAGTCTTTTGTTATCAGTCTGTGATCAGTGCTGTGGTAATTGGTGACAGCAGCTGAGGAAATGCAGGTTATTACAGGAGGTGAATGTCCCTATCTGTCATCTCGAGTCCAACTTTCTTATCTTCAAATCAGAGCGTGGGGTCATTTAAAGCAACACAATATTATTGCATTGATGGAACAGGCAGTCTGCTAAGTTCTTGTGTACCAGATGGTAAATGCAGCTTGAGCTGGCAAATTGTTGCTCTTCTTCCTGCCGTGCAAAGGCTTTTTATCTAAAAGCATAACAAAAACAGAAGAGAAAACTGAGGAGAAGTTTCTTTAATCAAGCGTGAGAGATTTCAAAGAAAATAATAACAAGAAAAAAAAGCAGACAATGGTACAAGAACAGATTCTGCTCCACTGCTTTCTGATTTATTCCTCTTGCATGAGAGCTCTGAGGGACAAAGCCTGCTGATTTTCCTCTACAGAGATCCTTAATGACCTCAATAGGAATTTATTTAGCAAATAAGGTACCACTGAGCAAAAGTCTGTCCAGCTTTACCATAAAAGTGGCTTCTTTTACAAACTTTTCTGAAGTTAAGCAATTTTCCTAGAATAATGGGGAGGGATGAGAAATTTTTAAAAAGGAGGAGTAATAAACAAAAGCTGACGATAGGACCAGTCATGTTGATGAGTGGTCAATAAATGTGAGATCCTTAAAATTTTAGAGTTGCCTCCAGATACAAATTTTGTCATTCCAGACAGGGCAAGTCCTTGGCAGTACACTTTAGAAGTGAGTCCTGTTCTGGTGGGGGTTTCATCAGAGGGGAAGATAAATCTTTCCATCTCTAATTTCGAAAATATAGGAATCCTCCTGGGGCCTTACAAAAAAAATAAAGAAATTATAGTGCCTCTCCAGAGCATATAATGTGCCTTGAAATGCAATCATAAAACCCTCTGCAAATCTAAATCCCAAAGGCAATCAACATACTTTGGTGGAAATCTTAGGAGACTTAAGTTGCCTGGTCTTCACTGTGCAAACAAATAAATGCCACTTGTCCTGTAATTTTCATCATGGGATATAGATGTGTTTGGGTTTATATGCTCTCAGAGATGAGGGCTCCAATTTCTATGAGTCCAGCATTTCTTTTCAGTGGTATCACTCATGGCTGCCTTCTGTAATGCATTTAGACATTGTGGGGAGTGCTTTATTCTGTGAACAATACCAGGGCAGCCTCTGACTTGGTCACGTTCAGATCTAAATGCGGAATCTAATTTATTTGATTTGCCTTTTTTTTTTCCCAGTAACAAGTCTTCCCAACGTATTTCTTCCTGCATGAGTAGGAATGTCAGTAAATGAAGTAGTTCACAGTAATTTGGACACAAAGGATGCTGTGAGGGAAGGTGAGGACATCCACTGAACTGCCCTCTGCCTCTTGTTTTCCATAGCACATCCCATGCCCTGCTCCCAGCCCCATGGATTTGTGCCTGAGACCACAGCAATCGTCATGCACAGCGGGTCAGGTCAGAAGCCCTCCTACCTCCACATCTGTTCTCTGGCAATGGTGCTAAAGCAGATGCCTCAGGAAGAGTAAAGAAAAGGGCAAGCGTCTAATGATGCTTCTTCTACTCGCTAATGATTTGCAGGTCAGGAATTTCCTGAGCCAGAAAACGTATCAGTGACTTTGGAAAGTGGGCCATGTGCCCCAGACAAGTGGTTTGTGATGTGATTGTCCCATTCATTGAGCTGGCACCAATTTGAGCATTTTGAGCAATGTAGATTCTTGCCTCAAACTAGAGTGCTTATTTGAGTCCTGATTATTTATCGTTGTTGTGAGTTTTCCTGTTTGTGGCCGTCTCATTTAATGATGAGTGCTGCAGATGGCGTATAAATTGAGACATATTTTAAACTAAGTATGAAGCTGGTTGTGTAACCTCAGCTGCCTTGGGATTTGTATTGGGGAGAAAAAAAAAGAGAAAGACTTTCCCTGCAAGTACTCAGCAGACAATCACTGCTCAGTGAATGAAGGCATGGATGTCATTTTACATCAGCTATACTTGCTTACATTCCTTGTGGCTGGAGGCAGAATTTAAGAAGCCATTGGATACAGCTGATAGAAGGAGGTAATAGACAGCATAGAAGGAACAAAGAAATGCAAACTTAAACAGATAACAGCCTCATGCTAAAATGAGCTCTTTCTAAGTCTGTGTTTTTAGGGAAAAGAAATTACCATCCTGTATTGTATTTTCTGCTGCAGAGACAGGGAAAAAAAAAGATAGCTGTGTAGTCATAGTTTAATACACAAAAATCAAAAGGAGGTTTATGCTCTGAGATTCTCAGGATGTGATTTACCTCTGTGTTTTCCCTGCTGTCTAGCATCTTTGACAGCAGAGGGGACTTTGATGGGTAGAGAAAACATTTTTTAAGAGCTGCTATGCAGCTCCTGACCTCCTTTGTACAGACTCCCAGTTTGCTGCTCTGAGTGCAGGTTTCTTGCTGGTGCTCAGTGGCAGCATTTGTGTTAAAGTCTTTTTACCATCCACAAAATGAGTGGAGGATTTCCATCATTCTTATAAATGACAACTTGATTTCGTGTCATGCCCTCATCACATTGTGGCTGCATTGCTTGGTGTGGGGCAGTGGGGACAAAACCACTGGTCTGGTGGAGAGTGGTGCTGCCCTCAGTGACCCAGCAGCTCCTGCAATTGCATTTCAATTGCCTGGCTTTCCATCAGCTCTTGAACAGGATCATGTTTTAACCCTGGAGCTGGCTAGGGCCTAAGCTACACACCAGAGGGCTGGGAGGAAGACAGTCCTTGGAGCTGCTCCACTGGTGTTACAGTTCAGATGTGTTCTCAGCTGGGAATGCTCTTCTAGATTTTGTCAAGAAGGTGGGCTGTGGTTCTGGGCAAACTCCCCGTGAACTGTCATGCATTTTCTCCTGTTTGTGCATGATGAATTCTTTTGACTTTTGATTTCTGTAACAAAACCCCAGAATAACGTGCGCTTTCAAGAAATCCTCACAGGCTTTCAATAAAAATATTTGCCACTTGCAGCAAGACAGTGAGGGTTGCTTAGCACTGTGTGTTTGGTGTCATCTGAGGGTCTGTAGGGTAGCACCTGGCCTCTAGCTATCTCTCCAGAGGGGTGAACCCCTCTCATGGATCTTGGGCTGTATTTGCTAGATCTGTGGGGAAGTCTCAGATGCTCTGGAGCAGCCCAATGATGCTGAGTTGAGTCAGGCAAGTGAAAATAGCCCTGGGCATGTCCACTTGTGTGAGATGGGACATGAATGTGGTGGAAGATGGGCAGATCCGGCAGCAGTGAGTGAGTGTGGCATGGGCACCAACACCCAGCAGGGAGGGCACAAAACCCCCTCTGCCCAGTTCTGTGGCCCAGTCACACTAAGCCTGCAGACCCCTGGCAGAGGGCGGCCGGCAGGCCACACCTAAATATGACACCAGGGAAAGTTTTATTCCTTTAAATAAGGACTGAACTGAAGAAGAAGTGTAAAGTCATTATGGCTTAGATCACACTCATTCTTGAATATCCTCTGGCAGCCTTTTGCTGTTTTGGCAGCACAAAGCTGCTGCAGCTAAGCACAAGCAGCTGTAGTGGGTTAGAAATGCTTTTATGTTTCGGGAAGAAGCAGAGTGCTGGTGAAGCAGCTTCAGTCGGTGCTGTCTATTGATTTTCACCAACGCAAAGTGGGTGTAAAACACCTCCTGATCGATCCTGTTCTTTCTTGCTGTGCAGAGGGGTAACACCCCAGGGAGGTTGGGGGTTTAATGGAGCTGCTTTTATGAAGCTCCCAACAAATGGAGTAAGTTGGCTCTCACCAGGCCTTTAGGCTGACCCCACTTTCTCTCTCACAAGGCACATGCTGTGGAGGATGGTGGACCCTGTACCTAAGGTGCCCTCTGACTGAGAGGACACTTTATGAGAGCATTTCTGACTGCATGATAAAACCCAGCCCCCTAAAACCCAACCACCAAATGCTGCCTGAGCAGAAAGAGGCATTACAGCATGGGCTGATTTGTTTGTATGTAGAGAGCACAGTGTTGGAGGCAGCTGATTTCTCTTCCCAGGAACCAATCTAGCATCCCCTTCCCCACATCACTGAAGACAATAAATTACACTTTAATGAAAAACTTGTACATTATTTCTACTACAGTAGCCAGAAAATTCCAACAATTCTGTTTTTCAGCATCTCCCTTGGATCCTCTTTATCAGCTATATTGTTTCATATTAAATGAGTTATTTGGTTTACCGGGTAAGGCATTATGCTCAGCATGAAAATGAGCAATACACGGGTACCCTCCTGAATATTATTTCCCTGTCAACAGAGCAGACAGCCTAAGCTGGCAGATTTAACTAAAGGAGAGAAACAAAGATGATGTGAGGAAGTATCCTGTCCGGAAGGTGTAATTTCCTGAATATTCTGCTCATTCTTCACTCATCAGCTTTCAGTCAGCCAAACATGCATTTGAAGTCCCTGTGGAAAGACATGCCAGACAGAGGGGATGGGGAAAGAGGGAGAGAATTTTTATCACCCTCAGCTGAGCTGGGACCACAGCCTAACTGTGCTGCAATAAGATTATTTATGGACAGGAGGGTATCTTCAGCAGGAGATCTTACAATACCTTGAATATCCTGTAGCATGCTGATCAAAGGATGCTTCAGATCATGGAACTGAGGGCTTACCTGGAAGTCACTAGACAAAGTTAGACAAAACAAGCACTTGAATGCTGTATTTCTGCTGATGCCTTGTTGGGGCTACCTAAACACTGAAGCTGGTGGAAATTGAGAGGATAAAAGTGGGTATTTATTGAAGGGCCTTCAATAAGGTACACTATGGGCAGACAGAGCCCTAGGGCTACACCCAAAATGGCTGACCAGTCACCAGTTTTCCATACTTTTATAAGTTTGGTCCATTTGCACATCAGGGTTAATCTTCCAATTACAATTTCAGGTAACGATGTTGTTACCCCAAGTTTGTTCTGCTTCTTCAGAGGGATGTTTACATATTTTGGGGCCTGGGACAACAAGCTGTCCTTGAGCCTGAGGCCTAGAGAGGATTTGTTATGTCTAACCAGAATGGGAGAACAGTAGCTAACAGGCTATGGAGTTTTAGAGTTACACACTAAAGCAGTGCAGGATCTAAAAAATATAAAAGCCAAAATCCTCAGGCATCACTGCAACTCAAGTGAATTGTCTAGAATTTGTGCTATTCTTTGCTCAAGTGAGTATGGAGAAAATTACACTTGGGACCAGAGGCCATTGTCATCAAAGCTGGTCTGTACACTCATGTAGAAAGTTTATATAACAATAAACATTGCAGTGAAAAACAGCGAAGGCAGAAAGTCCTCAGCAGTCTCTTGTGGAAGCGATGGCTTCTGCAAAGTCCTGGCAATCTGAGGAGAAACAGATGTTTTGATTCTCCACCAGGAGGCTGTGAAATGAAATTTTGATTTAGGTCTGGCTGTCATTTGTCTGTGTTCATCTTAGCTGTTGTTGTACATCATACGATAGTGACGCTCTTGGAGCTTCCAGAACACCAGAGCCCATTTCATAGGAGGCTCTGAAATGATTCAATTACAGTCGATGGGAAACCTAAACTATTAGGAATGTTGAAATGTTTAGTTTGGATCCAAAACTGTAGAAATCTTTGTCCAACATGCTGGATTCGTGCACATTCCAGGTCCTGATGTTACTTTCTGTATTTCCTATTATTGACATTCATGTTTAATACAATCATAAACTTTCAAAGCTTTAATAAATTGAGATGAAAACAAATAAACAGAAGTAAGAGCTGTTCACTGCCTGTCTTGGATTGCTGGCTGGTAGAAGGTGCCACATGACACAATAAATCATCTGTGTTATGACTGTACCAAGTGGTCACAAAGGCAAGGCATGGCCCTGCTGTTCACAGCTGGACAACGTAATCTTGTCAATGTGAACAATTCAGGTTATTCCTGGAGAGTGTATTGGCTTTACAGCATTAATTGTAACCAAGTTAGGCAAAGATGCACATTTTTTTCATATTGCTTTTCTTACTGCTGGTCTGATTTTTGCTTTCAACTTGAGACACCCATGTTGATTTACATGATGCTCTATCACTGAGATTTTTTTCATAGCAGAGTCCAGGCAACTCGCATCTTTATGTTGCAAGAGAAAGAGCAGAGAGATCTGACTGAGGCCTGTAAGGTGAAAAGCAGAAACATGAAATCATAGGGCTTTGGGTTTTTCCTTTCCTTTGACATGAATTTCTATTATTTATGTTATTGTATAGGTTTCAGCAGAGACAGTCTTAGTAAGCAGTGCCTCCCAGGATGTGTGTGGACAGCCCTGAGCTGTGCTGTGAGCCCTGGGGTGAATGGATGGATGGATGGGAGAGCCCACGGCAGCAGTGCCTTGCACTCACAGCCTGTTAGTGCCCCACAGGGCAGTGTGTGAGCGAGAGGGACTTCTGAGATGCATTGGCTTATGTCCTGTGCTTTTAAAATCAGTTTGAATCCACTCAGAGATTCTGTGCCACACTTACCCTCTTCTTCCTGGCTGCTTGTATGGCACACCTGCTTTTTATATTAAATTGCAAACTCTTGAGGGAGGCAAGTTCTTTTTTTAGCTTTGTGTATGGTGCCTAGTATTGCTGGGGTTGTTTCATGGGGATTTTGTCTGCTACTGCAATCTAATGATTAAATAACAGTGAAAGGAATCTCTGGGGTAATGCTCTGCTGAAGAAATCTGGATTTTCACTTGGAATTTTACTACTTCATGCCTAAACCTGGGTATGGCCCAGCTTGGGTAATACCACTTCATGACAAGAAAACTGCAGTGCAGCAAGTGAAGGGGTATTGATCACTCCAGGAAATCTGAAGAAAAGCATCAAAATTAGAAAAAACATAACTATCCCCCTCCTCCCAGCAATGAATGCAAAATGCTGAGTAAAAAGTATAGAAGAGCTCTGGAAACATAATTTCAAAAGTGTGGTGTTGAGGTCCGTCCATATTATTATCTGATGCAAACAGCTCTGGGTCTGGGGACTGCATCTAGAGAAGATACTTGCTTTTTTTCGTGCCTGACATGCTAAGCAGACAATGGTTGGGTTGTCTGTCTTTTACAGCTGTGAGGCAGAAAGGTGGGTATCACCCAGTTTCACAGCTATGGTGCTGAACACTGGTCCCTGATGTGAACACATGACTTGTCCTGTTCCTCCAGAGCTGGAAAGCTTAGGCACATCTCGTGAAGTGCAGGGCTCTTGGCCTTCTTTGCCTGTGAGACAATGCTTTGCAGCCTTTATTGCTGCAACCGCATTTTTGTCTCCTTGTTCAGAAGCAAGTTATACTTTTTTTCAATTAGTTCCTTGTGTAAATCCATTGTTTGGTTATTTTTAAATGCAAGATAATACCCACTATTTGGCTAAATTATGTCTTTTTGCCCTGCTGCTTTTCTTTCTCCCTCTCTTGTGGGTTAAGAAAAGTGGGAAGGCCTGAAAACAACTCAACTCCAGGTTCTTGTTCTAAATGGGCACGGTCCTAAGCATGTGTCTGTGTGCTGCTCTCCCAGTTGTCTCAGTAAGAACACACCACCTACCAGACCTCTGCAGGACTGTGCTGCACTGGCAAAGTCTCCAGCATTGGCCATGGAGAAAGGTAGCAGCTTCCTACTAGTTCGATATCTGTTTTTAATGATAGCTGAACAACAGCCCAATAAGAGGAGAGGGATAGTGAGGAAACCCTCCTAAGGATGTCATTTAGGAAATGCCAGACCTGCACCACTCACATTTTACACATGTATGCTATTTCCAAAGCAGGTACCACACAACCTGGAGAACAGAAGGGCCACTTCGTTATAAAGGCTGCATTTTTTAATACATGCCGCAGGAAAACTGACCTGAAATGGAGACGAAAGTTCATTCATATTGTAACCACCCTCAGGAAGAGTGGCTTTGCCTTTCTCTGAGAAGATGATATGCCCCCAGTGAGCAAGAGTTGGGGCTCAGTTATGTGTAAACTCCTCAGAGCCCATGGCAGGCTTTGGACTGTATCTAATTTATGGGTCACTCTCTCTTTAGCGACCGCATGGAGGAAGATGTCAGACATTGCCCAGTTTCACAGTTAATGGGTTGAACTTGTTTCCAAAGTAAATATTGGACAGCTTCTAGCTCCCGGTATTTTTCCACCTCTCTCCCTATTTCTCCCTCAATCTCTACAATAGTAAATCAGCTGTGGGGGGAGCTGTGAACTCCTTTACTTCAGCATGTTGTGCTCTGGACCATTCACCTGGAGTCCTGGGGCTTGCATGAGATCAGGTGCCTTGTGTGGATGAAGTGACCTCTAGTCCTAGATGCTTGCAGCACATATCCCCATTGACCATGTTGCATAAAACACTCCTCGAGTTGCTTGGGATACGTGATGTTAGGAAGTGACTAATGGAATCTGGGGATTGTTTTCCAAGCTCTGCTGCATTGTGAGTTTGAAGAGTCACTTTTTTCCTTCCACCTTTTTCTTCCCGCAGTATTTCAGTGGCATCAGTAACACATCTGTGCTAGCTGCAATAGTTGCAATAATCCTAGGTGTGGTGTTTGCAGAGTGGTTCTATGATTTCCTCACTTCCCTATCTCAACACTTTTGAGGGAGCATTGATAAAACATTTTTCCAGACTTTTGACATAAAAGTTCCAGCTGAGATGGGGTCTGCAAATAGCCACGACTTTTGGTGTCCTGAAGTAGTGGTCCACATTTTCTGTGTTGATCTCTGAAAGCTTGGCTCTGTTAAAACACTGTCAGCTTCAGTGGAGGTAAAGCAGAACAATGTAATGGAGGATTTCACACTGGGTATTTTATGTCTTTCTTTTTCCATGACACAAATTGTACTAGAGGTGAAGTGTGGAGCAGACACCTCAGATAATGTGTAGTGTTGGGGTTGAGAAAGAAATGTATGTGAGCAGCAGCACACACCCCTTGCCTTCGCTTGTCCTGCTGGGACAAGGAAAGCAAGGCACTCTGTTAAATGAAATAAGATGACAATGTTTGCCAGCAAAGCCTTACTTCTCAGCACTCAAGGAAAAGCACATCAGCAACAGTTGCTTTGAATGAATAATGTGATCCAAATTCTGTGATTTTATTAAATGTTTAAGTGACTTTGTGCTTTGTTCTGCTTCACTGAAATGAAACAGTACATTTTCATTCCAGTCTTTTGTCTTCTGATGGTATATTTTTTAATACTCTGAGTTGAGATAAATTTCCTTTGATTCCACAGAACATATGATAAGAGAGAGAACAAAAAAATTCCTAAGCCTTGTAGTAGAAATACTCAGGTGAATTAAACAAGAAATCAGGCTTAAATCAGCCTAAATCAAATTACCTCTTGGTTCTGAAATTACCTCTTAGTAATGAATCAGAGGGCCTGGCTCCTGTTTCTCGTGAACACTTGTTTGTGTTTCCCAGCCCTAATAAGTTACTTTGTACTTGCTAGTGCTGCAGTTTCATCAGAGGTTTGCAGGTGAGCTCATCTCCTTGTGAGGCAGGTACACACTGTCTTCACTTTAGTGATGATTGAGACAAGGCACAGCATTGCTGAAGGACACACAGAGGGTGAGCCAGGGCAGAGCCACAAAGCAAACGCAAGACTCCGTGCCTTGTCCAACCTGTGACAGCCTGACAAGCAAGTGAGGTCATTTCCATGGGGTCCCGAGTATGGCTTGTACAGCAGGTTGGTAGGTTTGTGTCATTTTAAAAAGATTTAGCGGTAGATTGGGGTATAGTATGAGCACATTATTGGATTTTAACCCATTTCTTGATTCCAGCTGGGTTTGAGGTTCAAAAGCAGCATCCAGAGGGACAGGATGTATTTTTATTTGCCTTAAAAAGAGCAGCCAGCATGACATCATCCCCTTCAATTAGGCAGGCAATGGTCTCTGCAGTGGAGGGGGAGGGAACACACTGCCCCCAAATGTGTTGCTCTAGAGCTAGCTGAGTGGATGTGAATAACAGAAATGATCAAAAGGGAAAGATCTTCAGTAGGGAACAGATAGTGGGGTTGCAGAGGGGAAGAGTCTTGCTTTGGCTTCACAGGGAAGAAAGAAGGGAAAGCTGCAGGAGCCATGAGAAACCAAAGCGTGAAATACTCACAGGGAACAAATGGTGGCTAGCTTTAACAACCATTTTAGCAGGGTCAGAGAAGAATAAAAGGACTTATTGAGTCCACTTGCTGAGACAGAATTCACACAGTGCTCATTTGGCTGGCAGAATGGAAAATGGCAGCAATCCTGGGAGTTAAAGAACACCCCTTGGGCTGCAGACACATGGTTCCGTGCCAATGAAGAATACAGCGAATTAGAGACAGCAGAACAGAAGCAGCTCTACTTTAGTGTCATATTTTGCCTTGTCCTTTATTCTGTCTGTTCTAGTTGCTTTTGGAAACATCTAAAACTCGCAGTAAGAATGTGATAGTTCCCTCGTCATGTCCAAGGCACACTTTTGAGGGACCTGCCAGTCCTCTGTTGCATGAAATCATCTTGAAGGACAGTGATAAGATACAGAGGGAGATTGAGGCCCATTCATACAAGACTAGTTATTTCCAAAGCTACTGAAATCCCTTCCAAGCAAGAAGCTGTTTCAGTTCAAAGCAAATTATCCAGCATTTGCTCATTCTTGCAAATTTGTTCATTCATGAAGCAACTGCCATCATGATTTTTATTTAGGATAGGAAATAACCTGGTAGCACAGGGCCTGTACAAGAATAGTGCCCTGTCTTAATGTCTGCTGTGTGTTTTCACTCTTGGCTGTAAATTTTGCGGGAGACATAGATTTGAGACCCTTAAGTGAGCACCAGATTATCATGGCCTTCTTTCAGGGGCTCAGAGAACATCACCAGAAATCAATATAGCTTTCCACAAAGTTCCTCCTTGTAGATAGTTGTAGCACAGCCAGGAACTGACCCTGCTTCCAGTGATGTGGAAGGTACCTCAATAAGGGCAGATGTTTTAATCTTGCTGAACTTCAGCTCCTGTGTCTTTAAAAAGTGAAACTACCCCAGATCTAAATTACTTGAAGCCTCTGTTTTGGACTCGTAACTCCATTCAGCAGGAGCTCCTGGGATATTGGGGAAACTGCCCAAAGTCTTCCGGGCAGGAAGAGAAGAGGGCTGAAGAATACTGGGGTAATATGCATTTAAAGGCCCATTTGGATCCATGTTACAGCACAGGCTAAAGATCCCCAGTTACTTTAGCCAGGTACCTGAAATATCTCAAGTTATCAAGGCTGTGTTTTGCTGTCATACCTGAGACAGGGAATGGAGGCACTGAGAAAGTTGCTGTAGACAAATAATCGTCTTCCAGAGTTCAGAGAAGAAATAGCTTGACAGTCATTAGTCTCACCTGCTGGCACCTCTGTGTGATGCTGAATTATGGCATGTGGTGAGTGTGAGCTGTGCTCAGGCCAGTTCTCACCAACCTCCCAAATGCAGGTGCAATGGATAAGTGTATCCAGCATTTCCAGCCAGGTCCTAGGACTTTGTTGCTAGGCACCTCTCACTTCACTTGCCCTCTAAAAGAGGACCTGTTTCACTGAGTCAGATGGTTTGGGTTTTTTTTGTTATAGGCAACTGTAAGAAAAGGGCTGCATCATTCTCAGCTCAGATTATAGACTCCTTGTAGTGCTGCCGGGCATTAAAGCAAAGTCAGTGAGGGCTTTTGTTACTAACAATGATAACAACCAAAGTTTATATCTGGCTTTAATTAAAGAGCATGCTAAGGTCACTATTGGGGGCATAATCAAAGGCTCCATGGGATCTGGCATATCGTACCGAAATATTTTAGCATCTGCTAACCTTAATTGATTTGCACACAGGACAACAGATTGGCTGGGATGTTCTGAGGTGCCATATTGTCAAGCCCCACCAGTTTTCTGGACATTGCACTAGGAATGTTTCTTCTTGTTTGCACATCTTTCGTCATGAAAGAGCAAGCTGTGTAGAAACAAACCAGCCAAGTTCAAGCTGTGATCTCTTCTGCCAGGCTAGTGCCCAGCAGTCCTATTAATTATGTCGATTCTGGCTAGTGATAAAAGGGCTAAACAAATGAACTTAAAAAAAAAAGTCATGAGGAGGGTGTAATTGTGCAGCCATGTCTTTAGTTCAGAGCCATTCAGCTCCCTGACATTAGTTCTGTGTTAGTAGATGTTGTTTTGTTTCCATTTAAAACATCTGGTAACCGAACTGAGGCAAGATATTTTAAATTAAGTGTTTTAACAGCTTTTCCCCACAAGAAGCAGAGTTCCATGGCAAACACAATTTACCCAGGCCTGGCAAATTTTGTTCTCCATATTGCCTTGGAATGATTGCCTCAATTCCCATTCCTTTCTTAGCAGTGATCTTGCCCCCTAAGTGTCCTTAGCTGCCTGTTACATGAGAGCATGTAACACCCAAATGTGATGCTGAGGAACTCAGGGATGTTTTATGGCCACCATATTTCCTATAAGAACTCCTGCTGGTGACAGGAGAGGCTTTAACAGCACTTTTGCTGAGTGGATTTTTTTCAAAGTGATGAAGGGGTCTTTCAAAGATTACAAACTTCACTTACAATGTTGGGAGCTGTCAAGGAAAGCCAAAGAGCTCTTTTTGATCTAGGAATATCATCAGAAGTCTTGCAGTTTTTTGGTTAGATGAAGACATTCTGTAGCATTTCAACACTATCAGCCCCTGCCAAGTTCAGAAAAAAATCACCAGCCAAACCCGTTGGTGGATGTAGCATCATGTGAGATTCAGATGTTTCAGGTTAGATTATATGTTAGGCTTACAGCAATGGGCTGCAAAGCTCAGGATGAGTTGCAGTGTCGTGTTCTCCGTTACTTTATTCATCCATCGAATTGAAAGGATTTCATAGAAGCTAATTACTGCCACCCAAATTGCAAATGAAGAAGTAGGGGCATTAAGAAACTTGCCGAGGGTAACAAAAGTGGGAAGAGCTGGAAACAGGGTCCGCAACCCAGGAGCTGGGTGTTACTCAATATCCTGGGGCCGTGTCACCTCCCAGCAGCTCAGAGGTGAAATTGTAGCTTCTCTGATGCTGTGAAAGCTTGACAGTTGACTTCAGTGAAGCAAAAATACAACCCCATAGGATTATTCTGCCTTTATTCAAATTATCCAAACTTTTTGAGACAGTCTGTGTGGACTCTTTAAATGTCCCAGAGGCTTTGGTCTTTCCTCTGTCCCAGGGCATATTTTCTTCAGAAGAAAGCCCAGGCTGAGTGGAGTGGTGCAGTCCACCTCTGCTGTGGTGTGGCTTGCAGCCTGTACCTGCTCCACAAACTAGACAGGAGCTCATTAACTCCACTACGTTCACTGCATAAAAGCCCTTTACTAAATAATCTTACATAAATGTGAATATTTTTAAATACATTAATTGCTTCATTTGTCCTCTTGTATTTTTTCTAAAGAGGAAACAAGAAGTGGGAGTGATATTAAGGAAAGTTTTCATTGCTTTATTGTGTTGATCAATGAGTATTACAGTAGATATGAATGCGGAGAAAACAAATACACAACCATAACTGGGGATGCAAATAAGCTTCTATTAACCAGAGCTCTAAAGATCAGAGCAGCCTGTATTTCTTGGACCATGTTCTGCTCTCTTTATTCCTTGAGGATTATAAAGAATTGAAGATCTGGAAGCAACTATCTACTCATTTGTTTATTCAGTGCAGGAATATGTTTGCATTAGGCACCCATCCAAAAGCAACTTGTCCTATTAAAAGGGAATGGGTCACAGCAGGACACTTAGAAATGGATTTCTTCAGTAGCAGACTGCAAACACCCATTATTTCCAGTTCTTTTTTAAATTAATGAGGTTTTTACTCTCTGTGTGTATTACTTAAAAGAAATAAAACACAAGCAAAAGAAGTCTTAAATATGTGAAAACATCACAGATATGAAGGAATACATTTTCATTAAATTTAAGTGCTGAGTTCCTTAAGTATCTAAGTAGGAAGTACTTTAGATAAAGTGATAGTGGCAAGTGAGCACAGAAACTAAACAAGTCTCCTGTATTTAAAGAGCATCAAGAGAGCAAGTTGGTCAAATAAGACAAAAGTAATGCTTTGTACTTCCATGGCACAAAGGGAGGAATGATCTTTCCATGAGTATATGGACCTGAAAGCCACCACCCTCATTCATCCTGAATCACAACTTAGTCTTAAATCAACGCTTTTCAGCTCAGTGAAACTGTTTGTGGAGTTACATGTCCAGAACTTCATGGGGGAGTGGGAGAAGGTTCTCAGCAAGCCCATCCCTGAAAGACATTTGAAATCTGGCTTTTGTGACTGGTTCAGCTGAACACAGACACGAACCTGTGGAAAGGAAACAGGAATTGGGATTAAGCTTAAGTTCTTCGATGTGCCAACTTGCCAGGGTTTTACTCATGCTGCTTTTTATTTCTTCCAAGTTAAAGCCAGCACATGGACAGTTTGCACAAGCTGACTGGTGGGCAGTACTGAGTAAAGTCGTGATAAATTGATTGCAGGTTGGAGTTTGAAAGTTGGGGGATTGGGAATGGCAACGGAGCAGGATCTGGATTTTGCTGTCTCTCCTTGAGACTGTTTTCCCTTTAAAGGTCATTTTGGCAAATGTATAGAATGCGCTATTACAGGTTTTTGATCCTGCAGAATTGAAAATGAGTGTGCTAATCTGGAAGACGATTGACAGACTTTCAGGAGGATGTGTAAATCAAGCAGTTGTTTTTTAAGCAGGGTTCTACTCTGGTATTGCCCACATGGGTCAAAAAATTCTCAGAGAGGGTGTCAGTCTCTATTAAATTCGCTGCATAAAGGGATTGATAGAAGCAGAAACAATAAGAGAAGGCCATTAGGAAAGTTTCACATTTAAATCCTGTTTTAACTGCTGCTAGAAGGTTGTGTCAGGTCTGATTTCCATATTCAACACTGGCTTGCTTAAACAGAGTGAAGTTTTCAGTTCCTCAAGTATAATACATGTTCATTTGCTCTCAAGTTCTTATTTGCTCTTTGCAAAAGATGTGGAATTCTTACATGAATAACGGATAAGTGAGACCATATGTGGTATAATAGGTTGTATTCCTATTATGTTGCTCTTGGCACCTCTCATATCCTCTGAGTAAGTATAAAACTGTGTCTCTTTCTTCCCCCTCCTCATAAGAGCAGTTCTGCATTTGCCATTGAGCCAACAAAAAAAAATCCAGTTATGATCCTATCCTCAGGAGTGTGCATGTACCTCTTAAAAAGTGATTAATTTTAACATGGCTCACTAGGGTGTTCAGGGAGAGAGAGATGTCACGGCCCTTTTGCTTGTTGGAAAGTCTAGGCATAAAATGCATTTGGGAAAGAAATGAGTGCATAAAGCCAAATCTGTTTATATTTTTAACAACCTGCAATTTGAAGGAGCGTTAAGCTAGTGGGGTGGTTTTGGAGATCTTCATCTGAAATGATGTTGAGGGTTCCAGTGTAACTGGTGAAAAATCAGTCAATTTAAGAACAAATTAACAGTAATACAAATAAAAAAGACAAATTCACATGGGATCAGAGGCATGAAACTGTTGCACTGCATTGCAGGCAAAACTTTAAAGAAACTTGTGTGTAAACAGAACTGGGAGTGGACTTGGAGGGCAACGATTGAGAAATAATGTGGGATGATTTTGTCTTCCTCAATGAATCAAACATCAGTATCTTCTTATGGAACTGGAAACAACTGAAACAACCATGATCTACAGTGCAGGGTGCTATTTTAAGGATTAATCCACAACCACTGAAAAATTTGGTGGTCCTTAGAAGACCTTACTAAAAAATTATGTTTATTCTCCACTGATATTTTTTACTTGGAAGGGGGAGGTGATGCAGAATAGGAAGGAGCGGGTGTGTGTGGGGGGGGAAATCTGGTTTCCATTGGAAAGATTTTTAAATGGAAATTTCCAACCACTTCTACAGTTAACGAGGAAATAGAACATTTTGTAGAAAAGATTTCATTGGGAAACAATTTCCGTTTTTCATCAAAAAGCTTTCCAGCCCAACTTTGCCAAGCAGCAAGAGTTGTCTCACAGAGAGGCTGCTTGGAAGCTGATGGCACACATGGGGAAGAGCACAACTCTGCCGGCCTCGAGAGCATCCTGGAACGGGGGAGTTTTGCTGGATGCAGGGCGGGAGGGGATTAGGTGCTTCTGGGAGCAGTTCGGATTACACTCATCAGAGGGCAGTGGTGCTTGCACACAGTGACCCTCTGTGCTCTGTCAGAGGGTTGCGCAACTTACTGTACATGGCAGAGGGATCATTTCATGCACCAGTGAAATGCAGTCTGTTGTGGGCTGGAAAATAGCGATGGCTGGACCTCAAAAAAGGCTTAGATTCAGTTTGGGATACCATAGAAAAGTCAACATTTGCTAACAGTTACCAGCCGATTGGTATCTTAGACACCACATTTTCCATTTATACTCAGAGCAGGAAGTAACTGTGGTCTTTTCATATACCACAGCGTGGTACTTTTTCTGGCAAATGTTCATTTTTTAATGATGACCACTGTATTTTCCATTGTTTGTGCTAGAGCTCTGTTTACAGCTTAATGCCGTTGCGGTGTTCTGTGTTAATCATTTATCCATATGGAAAAACATGTAACATACACTTCTTCAAACACTTAGGAAAATACTCACATTGATCATATACAGAGGGACTAAAGAAAAATCACCCTTCGTAGTCTTCCTGCATCCTTGGCTGTGTATATTCCATCTTCTAGGCTTGCTGATACATATTTATTTCTAAATTATCCTCGTGGTTCTGATGAGATCAAATCAGGTCAAGATAGAACCAGCTGATAGCTGTTCCCTTCCTTGCAGGTCAGCTCACTCCTCGTCGAGAGAGGAGCCTGTCTGTGCTGTCAAGTGTTTCTGAGGTCTGCTGCATCCCCAGCTGAAGCCCTGACTGCAGCCAGCAGAGCTGAGATTCAGGCATCGCAGCAGAGCAGTGCTGCAGGCCACCGCTGCCAGCTGAGTCACTGCACCAGTGCTGCAGAAGTGCCCTCACAGGGCACAGCTCTGCCCTTTTGATCTCCTACATGGGGTTTATGTCAAAGCCTTGTGTACAGTGACAAGCCAGGCCACTTATTTGACCTCGGGCATCTGTTTTTTGACAGAATTTGTAAGCACTTTTAGAAGCACAATGAATAGGATCAGGGAGGATTTAGCTATAGCTATTTTCATTTTTGCTTGCTACAAATGCTGTGATCCATCAGCTCAGCTGGGGCAAAGGACCTCGCTGACAACTCACCGGGGTCTCTGTTGCTCTTTTGTTCCAGTATTTAAAGGGTGGCTACAAAGAATATGGAGACTCCCTTTCTACAAGTGGTCACATGGAAAAGATGAGGGGTAATGGGTACAAGTTACTCCTGTGGAGATTCCACTTAGACACAAGAGGAAAATTTTTCACAGTGAGAACAATCAGCCTTTATAACAATCTCCCCAGGGAAGTGGTGGATTCCCTGAAGTCAGACACTTGTTCAGCTGGACGGGTGCTGGGTCGTCTTGTCTAGACCGTCCTTTTGCCAGGAAAGGTTGCACCAGATGATCCTTGAGGTCCCCTTCCAGCCTGGTACTCTGTGATTCTGTGATATGGTCCAACAGAACATAACTGTGCTGCCTATCCTGTAAATGAATTAAGGGCAGATTTTACCAGTCCTCTGGCAAGGAAGGAAGCAGAGCTTTTTCCACAGCTAGGGATGGAGGAGTCTCAAAGCTGGGGCTGTGCTCTGTCTGTGGGACTGCTCCATTGATATGGTTTTTAGGGGAGAATAGTTCACAGAGAAGCTCAAACTCTCCCTGCCTGGAGGGACAGCCTTTCTCCTGTGGGAGTAAACACAACCAGTGATTGCTCATTAGCACAGACACAGGGAGGGCTTTAAACCAGTGGAGAAGCATTCCCAGGAAAACCATCAGTAGGGCAGTCTATTCTGGGCTGCCCTGGGATGCATGGTTGGTCACTTTATGTGCAAGATGAGTTGGTGTGGCAAGAGGTCACCTTGGCTTATCAGGAATCCCCCACTCAATTTAGAGAACAAAACAGAACTAGGAAGAGTTGGAAAAAGGAACAGGACACGGAGCAGAAATACAGAAGCATATAGAAGCCTCTCCTGGGATTGCAGGGATGAAAACAGGCAGGCCCAGCCTCGTCTGGAGTTAGAACTGGTGAAGGGTATGAGTGGCAACAAGGGCATTTCTGCAGCTACATTGGCAGCAGAAGGAAGGCTATTGCTAACTGGTGATACTGTGATGAAGGACACTGAAAAGACGAAGGATTCAGTACTTGCCCTGTCTCAGCCTTTCTGGCAAAGTATACATGCAGGCCTCCCAGGTCTCTGCATCACAGCTCCAGTGCGGCCCGCAGTGCTCCTGAGATGAAGAGGAGCCCCATTTGAGCTGCTCATGGGCTCAGTGTATCTCAGCACCCAATGGTGGCCCGTCCTGACAAGGGGACAAGCAGTGCACAGATGGTGTTGGGTGACAGCCTTGTCTGGTGAAAGGGAAGCTCCTTCTATCCTCCCAAAAAGCAGGGAGAGTTTGTCCCATGCTTCAGAGAGTAACAGATTTATCTCTGGCTGATGGTTGGATGATCACAGTCCAGCAGCTGTCGCTCACTAGGCAGGTTTACAAGAACTACTCTCCCTTCTGGGCGAATACAGAAGGCCCAGATTCCACCTGGCTTGGTATTTTGCAGTCACAGGGAAATCAGCAGGAAGCTTGTATGGATCACATGAGAGGCAGGCAGGACTCTGCCCTGGGGCTCTTGCAAATGCAGGGTCGGTCTTCTGAAATTACAGAAGTTGCATCTATTTCATGGTATTTGAAGGATCTGACCTGTTATATTTATTTTGCAGATGGCTTCTTTGACCTGCTGCTGTTTCTATTTTTTTTAATGAGGTTCTCAAGAAACATTTATCTATTAAATCAGGTCATTAAAAAAATTACATTTCCTTCCTGAAGTCCATAGTGGTTTTTCTGTCTAAGAAAAGTGGGACATACAACTATCATTTCCCATGTGCATGATCCCAGAACAGTATCAGCAGAGACCAGGGTCATCTTTATAAAATGAGCATTGCTCCCCACCATCCTCAAGTTGATAAATAAACAATGGGCTCCCATAACCAGAAAACAAACCAAAGTCTCACCAAACCAAATATTTTAAACAGAAAGAAAAACCTGACTTAGTTTTCAGGTTTGTTTCTTTTTTCTTCTTCAGTTTTCGGGGTTTTTTCCAGTTTTCCCAAATTATTTATTATTTGTCTGACTCTAATTTTATTTGGAGCCCAAATTTAGGTCATGTGGAGTGCTTTTCTGTGGGAGCTCAGAAGAATGGCATCAGCTTTTCCAGTAGATGACTCTGGGAGATTTTGGGAAGACCCGAAGGCCTTGCAGCACATTTGTGAGCTGACTGCATCCAGGAGCAGCACTGGCTGCCAAGGGACTATGAGGGAAAGGCTCATGCCCATGTTGTAAATGTTTTTATGTTTTTAACAGCTAGGATATCAAGGCTGCAGACAGACTGCTTTTTGGGGGTGTTCTAAGAGATCATGTTTGAGAGAAATAGTTACAGAAGCCAAAAATGTAACAGGGAATACTTTACCAGCCTAACCAGTTATGTTCCTCTTCTCCAGACTGATTCTAGGCCCTGAGCCATTTGCTCATGTAGTCTTTATAATTTTTCTTGCCTGCAACACCAGTGCACTGAGGGTTGATCCTATCAAGCACTGAATACACTCAAATTCCATCAAGCTGCCTTTGCTAGGGGTGATGAGTCTTCCGTACCCTCCTGGCTCCAGCTCTAACATGTTCTGAAATGAGAATGTTGGATCTAAATTGGTTTTAAATGAACTTAGGGCATCAGTGTGGCTTGAAGACCCACCCTGTGGGACTGCTGAGGATAAGGGTGGCATTGGATTGAGCCGTAATGGTGGAAGTCCTATTACTCTGTTATTCTGAGGGCTGTGCTTTGCAAAAAGTCTGGGGATTAAATTCTGAGTCTTTCCTTTCACAGACCCAAGAGTCAGTGGATTTATCCCAGGTGTTGTGAGCATGTGTCTTGAAGGCAGCTTTCAGAGCAATCTTACAGATCTAAGCTCAAAATTTCCTGCTGCCTTCATGTTCAAAAGTGAGCAAACCAATTCTTGCTGAGGCAGAGCATTGCTAGAGTGATTGGCTTTTGCACACCTTGAGGAGGGCCTTACCTGATGTGTAGGACACACTTTATATGCCACTGCAGGCCTCTCGTTCCCACCAAGAGGTTGTTGTGATGTGAATGCTGACGACGCTCAGCAGGCTGAATTGCCAATACCCTGTGGCGAATCGTCTGTTTGCACTGCTGAAAGCACAGAAACAGATGTCCTGGACCTTCCTGGCTCTGCTGCTCCAGTGCTTGCAGCAAACTTCACAGGTGACAGCATCTTCGCATCACCCACCAAGTGTCTGAGATCCCTGCTGGTGCCTGTTTGTTCTGTTGGGCCCAGACCAACAAGTGCAGACACTGAACCAGTACAAAGCGACCTGAAAAAGGAGGCACATCCCGTGATCCTACTTAGCCTGAGGTTGCTCTTCCATGCAGCTCTATCTCATGAGAGGAGAGGCAGTGCCTCTGTGATTTAGCACTTTCACATTTCCCCTTGCTGTGTTTTCAAGAGACAAATCAATAGAGGATTTCCCGAGCTGTGAGGAGGCTGCAAAATTCTACAGCCATGAGCACAATAAATAGGAGTGGCAGAAGCATGGGTGAATTGTGCAGGTTATGCCAGACAAGCAGTGATAAAACTTTTATAGTCCCATCCCATATTTTGTGCATGTCCCATCTTTGCCTGGCTTTATTGGGTTTGAGGTTTTAAGTTTTTATTGAAAATAATTTGTTGCTATGGAAACGCCTGTATCCATTAAACTGGGTGGAGCTTAATGACACCCTCTGAGGCTAAGATCAGTTCATCATTTAATTTTAATGATGTGCTGTAACATTTGCTGCAGCTTTGTCATTTTATTGTGGTTCCATCCATCCCTCCCATGCCCCTTTTGTTCTTCCCGCTTACCCATTGTCTCTGGAGGCATGGATGTAGAGAGCTCTTTTGAGCAGGGGCTCTCTTCACTTATAGTGTCTTTTAAACAGTCTCAAATATGCTGCTGAATTAATCCCAAACAATATCAGTTTGGATGTAAGCAAGCTTCACTTGGTCAGAGAGAGGCACAGAAAAGTAAAATGATGTCTGTGTAGTCATGCAGTGGAGCAGTAGTAGAGACAGATTTATACTGAGACAGATACAAATAACTAGATCCTATAGCTAGGTCTCTATAGGTATATTTTCAGCCTCCCTCACAACTCCTCAGCTCTTAGAACGCTGCAGTTTCCAGATTTTTTTGTTGTGGAGAAGAACTATTTACCTTATGGTTACTTCTGTTTCTTTTTAGTGTAAAAACACTTCTGGTACTAATTCTAGAGGATCTTCTAAAAGATAAACTGAGAGTGAACTCAAGGTTAAATTGCAATTTTTAAGACAGCTGCCATGTGATTTGGACCTGATTTTCTTAGTACAACGGCAGCCAGGCTGAATGTGGATTTTGGAAGGACAGATCTATTCCTTTTGGGTATTATACTGGAGTCAATTCCTTGTTTGCCAAAGATAAGTCTGAAATGATTGCAAACATCGAGTCTCACTCTTTAAACATTCTATACTTAGAAACAGAGGGCTGGGGAATAGGGATTACTTTAAAAGGGGGTGAGTTGTCATTGACCATAGAAAGGCAATATGTATTTATCAAATGCCTATACTCTAGGGGGATAAAATTATACAGAAATCATTTTATCTTATTTTTAGAGGTGGTCATTTGGGAGGTGGAACATAATGCTGGTGAAATAACATTCAGCAGAACAAATCTGTGGCCCCCCCAAATGATTTTATGACAGGTGAATAGTTGCATTGAAGTCAAGAGTAATTTTAGCTGTGTATAAAGAAAAGCATGTAGGTATTTTCAATCAGTTCGTCAACTTTGATTTCAAGAGGAGATTCATCAGGTTTAGGACATGGCATCTTCCTTGTGATTTCCTAACGAAGTGTTACAACTTAAAGGAATAATTTAGAGGCATGTAATGTGACTGCCTGATTTGGGATCAGTTTATACTCTTGCTGTTGTTATCACATGTCTCACTGTGCATCCATGGACCCCTTCTCCATCCTCACACAGAGCACAAGCTCAATGAGCATCAGGCCAAGTCTCTGTCATTTGTGAAGCATCTTGTGTCCCTGCATGTGCTTTTCCCCGGGCACCATCCATTGCTGGTGGTGTGGCTGGGATGGCAGGGGCAGCCAGGTGGGCCAGCACAGCCTGCCCTCATCAGTGAGAGGTGGCAAGTAGAAAAATTGTTAGTTAATGCACCAACATCAACCTCAAGATGAAGAGCTGTGGAATGTTTTCCTGCCCACACAGTGCTGTGTGTTATCCAGACCCTGCTCTCCTGCCAAGTTAATCACTCCATGTGCAGCTTGTAAATGGTTTGAAATTGTGAATGATATGTTTCTGAATTACCGTCAATATTTTCGTGAGTATATCTTTAAAATTTTCCACAGATGGCTCAGTGGTTAGTCTGTGATTTATCAAATATTTGAATCTTTTCCTACAGAGTGAATCAGAATATTGTGAAAAAAATTTCCTAACTTTCTAGTGTTTCAACATTGCTTCTTTCAATGGATGGGGTCCATTTTGTTATCACATTGAACAAAGAAATTCCAAGGCTGATGACACAAATGTTTTTGCTTGTATGCTTGTAACCTGTTGCCTTCAGGTAATTGGGATTTATTTCCTTGGACATTTGCTGGATCTAATGTTAAGCATTCAACAAAGTACCTGGAGAGGAATGGGCAATGCTGAGAGTGGTTGCTTGAGGCAGAGCAGCTCATGAGGGAACACAGTGGCAGGCCTGGGACAGGGTGTCCTGCACTCTCTGGGCAGCAAGCATGGACACCCTCGGTTATCCCTTGCCAAGAAGAGTTTGGGAGCTCTGGATAAGGCACCAGTGCCCCAGTGCCCAGTGCCAAAAGCAGCTCCTCTCACCAGCCCATTTGCAGACATTTCATCAGTGCTGTAGCCTTGACATGCTGATGTACCAGACAAGTTGAATGCCTGCATTTCAGCACTCTCTTATCTGTCACCTCTCCCAGGGAGAGCTTTTCCTGTCCTTTCCAGCCCTGCCCTCCTGGTGGGATGTGGCTGCCAAGCAGAGGTGTGGTAAGGAAGACCTGGGGTGTTAGTTTTGCCCTGGTTTTCTGGGCTGGGGGCAAGGTCATGCTTCTGTGCCTAAAGGCCCAAGCAGAGCTATCCCAATGCTGCTCCCCTTCAGCCTCTCCTGCTACTGCCACCCCAGACACTTGGAGTGGGGCAGAACTGTGCATTAACGAGGGAAATGGTGGCATTGGGAATCCCTCCAGACTGCTTTTCTCAGTCAGGCTGGGAAGGTGGGGAGCAAGCTCTGAAAAAGAGATGTCCCCTTCCGTGCAGGAGCCTGTGAGGTGAGGGGCAGGCACCGGGCTGTGGATTGCCTCGAGGTGCCCAGCAGGACCTGTCGCCTCCCTGGGGTATGTTTTCCATCTGGAAAAGGGTACCAATCGTTTTACTGTTTTAAAGGCTGTTTTCACTGTCTTGCTATTTTAAACAGTGCTATTTTCAGTCCCTTGTTTAAAGGTGTGGATTGGGCACTGTCACTGCTCCTGGTGTGAGCAGACAGCAATCCTCAGCCATCAGCTGGCTTTGCTGGGGTGTTGCAGTCAATGGATAACCTGTGAGCTGCAGGCTGAGGGATGGGAGGAACCGAAGGAATTTCTTCTTTATTTATTTAAAAATAAAAAAAGGGAGAGGAAAAACCGAATAACCATGTTTCTCAAGTCTCATTTAGACATGAGCTGCTTATCTAAAGCATTGTTGCCTGTAAACAGATCTTGGGTCTCCTCTTTTGATAATATCCTACTTGTCAGGGTGACAACTAAGCTGTCTGCTGCAAGGAAAAGAAAGAAAGAAAAGAAAAGACCTCAACTTCTCAAAACCACTCAAGTTTTTCCTTTATGAAATACATTGATAAATATAGTTCAGCTAGCACCCTGCTGGTGTTATCATGTCTGAGAGCTATGGCAAGCTTTCAAACAAAGCCAGCAAAACCTATACTTAGAAGCAGCCCTCAGATTTTCATGCAAAGCACAGAAAAGAAATGGGAGTGATAACAAAAGGGGGAGGATGGTGGCTTGCCTACGTGTGTCTGCCAACCCAGCTGCTGTGTCAGACTTTGCTGTGAAAACCCTTCGGATCGTGATTTCCAGGAATGCAGCTGTGTCTGTGCCTCCCTGTGCACCACCACGGGTGCATGCCCTCATGTGTCTGACCTTTTCACAAGTGTGTTGACATGTTCAGAAATAAACTTTGCGATGTAAAGATAACATATTGGGTTGGGAATAAACAAATCAGCTCTAGGAGAACGGGTCCTTTAAAAGCCATGGGGAGCTCTTGCTGGGGTCTGGATGCATGCTCAGATCTGGCAGATGCTGCTGGCATCCTGCTTCTCTTGTGTCTGCAGGACCTTTCTGGTGCTTATCCCTGCAGCATTGAAGCACCCTGTGTGTGTTCATCAGCTTATCCTCACCTCACCTCTGGTGTGTGCATGGGGGGAAAGCGAGAGAGGGAGAAATTAATGCCCCTTCCACTCCTCTTGCCTCAGAGAGGCTGCTGCTGCAGCTGGGAGACTACTGTCTCCTGAGCCCTGCCATGGGGCTTCACCCCAGGACCACCTTCCTCACTAGGTCTTGTCAACCTGTGTGGTTTTTAAAGCCTCAGATGCTCCCAATTTATTCTTCTCTGTCCCTTGTCAAAAGTAAATGTAGCACAATGCCTTTTCTGAAAGGGTGGCCCTTTTCACAGGCACTCTGTTTCTTTTCTTTGGGCTGGTGTTGTGAGGAGAGATAAGCTTCTCTATCAGTTCACAGTAGCTCCAGGGCAAATAAAAATCTCTCACTGTAGAATGGAGTTCGTTATTTCCTTGGACTGCCTGGGTGAAGGCCTTGTTGGGTACCTTGTGCTCTCTGCAGGTGCCTTGGAGACAGTCCTTGCCTGTTGGGGAAGGACTCCAGGTGTGAGCACGCTGTCCTCCTTCACATCACCACGGACCCCACATCAGCAGTGGCTGGTGGCGCGTCTGGGCTGACCTGGACAGCACAACCCCCTCATGTATCTTCTGGACTTTGCCCCGGTTTCATCAGGCAGGGAGGGGAGGTTGCCAGGGGATTAGAGTGCTGCTCAGAGGTTGAATTGCTGCTTCGGCACTGACTTCTGGTGCTACTTTGGCCAAACGTACAAAACATGGCCTTGCAGCCCTTTTAATCACACAAGTCGTTTTTAATCCTTGTGACATCCTCACATGTAAATGGGAGTGGCTCTATTCAGTGTTTCCAAAGATCAGCAGCTTTTGTTTTGCTCTAGAGAGATACACTAGGTGCCTCAGGAGGATTGCTTAAACTTTGAGTTTGGCTGGGGAGGGGTGCATGCTTATGTTGGGCTTTTTACAATTAAAACCCTTGCTGACTTTGCTTGCCTGTGGTGAAACAGTTTGACTAAGACTACTTGTGTAAAGTGAAAAAACTGTATGGTCATGCCTTGATCATTTTGGGCAACTACAGAAATGGGTAATTCCTGTCATGGACATATATATCTGTTTAGTCATTTACTGAAAAACTTTCATTTTTTCTATCGGGCAAATGGGAAGCCACTGCTCTGAGCCAACAGTTATGTGGATTTCTCCATGGGAGAGCAACTTCTTTTTATTTCACTTTTAACTCATTGAAGGAAGAGTTCATCAAGCAAACCCCTAAATGAAACACTTCAGCAATACTTAACAAAGTTTTTTCTCCTAATTTTCTTATTATTTTTCTTGCTTTTGGAGCGGATTTAATCTGATCCTGACAGCTATTTTGAGTGAGATTCTCAGTGCTCTTTAATGAAGAGCAAGAAAATGGAAAAGTGCCAGAGAAACACATGAAGATTAGGAGAAACTGGACAGAGCTATAAATGATGTCCCACTTTAAGAATTGCCATTGACTGCAAAGAAGCTGATGAACATTTTCTAATGTAAGCTCCACTATTACAGCTTTGTAGGGGTTTTATTCAGAACACTGACTTTTTCAGTAATCTTCTGACCCAGCTCACCAAAGGCTGAGCTGGGAATGCCACACTTGGCTCACTGCTTTCTTTAACATTTTCTGCTGTCTTAGCTAACTGTTGTTCTTTCTGTCGCTCATTGATCACTGAGTCAGAGAATGATTCAGGTGTTATTTGAACAACAATGTTTGAGGATTGTTTATCAGTGTCTCCATGTCTGTGAGAGGCACATTTTGCAATATGTACTTCACATTTTTTTCCCTCTGATGATCTGGAGACCTGGTGGTGTTACAGGTCTGCTGGCTTGCCTCACCTCTATGTGACTCATTCCCTATGGATCCCACTCTCACCTGAGCTCTCCCAGTGAACTGCACTAGCAGAGGGTCGATGTTGCTGGGCCGGGGAACAATTGCCTTTGTTTAAAGGTAGACCAAACATGATCCCTGCCTTCAGAAGCCATCATTGAGATGGGTCCCACCTCCTTGCAGAGAGGAGGACTGCAGGATGGGGTGGAACACCAGTGGAGAAGGCAGGCAATGGCAAAGGATGAGGCAGAGTCTTTTTGGTTGTCCTCATTCTGTTGGGAAATGTCCCTGTGAGACACCAGCCTTGGAGGAGCAGTTCACAGTCGCTTTTCTCCTCCGCCTGGGCTTTTGCCAGCTGCTGGTTTAGCTGAGCCAGGGCCCCAAGGTGTTGACTGCTCTCTCAGGAGGGTTAAGGGCTGTGTTCACCTTTTCAGGGAAGGGCATGGCCAGAGGTATTTTCTGTGCACTGTCTCTAGAAAGCCACACCATCAATCAGGCTTTGCTCTGCAGGGTCTACAGAAGAAGGGTCTGGTGTGTACAGCTCTGTCACTCCCCTGCGCAGGGGTTGGGTCATGCCAGTCCGTGTAACCGAATAGTTACCCCATGGGGAAGCAGTATCAGTGTCATATTCCATAGGAGAATGATCTGACCTTTCTTGTTTGTATGGTAAGCGTGGCCAGGAGGCTTCTTTGTCAGCCTGATAGTACCAGCTGCCAGCTCTTAGTGTGTCTTGTGAGCTCCAAAGCTCTTGCCAGGGCTTTGAAGTTAACAAAGAGTTATTTGGAGTTACGGGGTTTTATTTCATAGAGAACCCCTGTGCGTGGCTCAACTGAAAATGTTCTCCTGAGTCAGAACTCACACATTCAGCAGTGCTGGAGTGGTGGTGGGCTGGAACAGCACACAGTGAGAGCAAGTCAGTTTGTCTCTTTCCAAAACCCAAACATCATGAGGATAAGGTTGTCTTGATAGTTAAGGACAGACTTTAAGATTTTGCCGCTGGAAAAATCTGCATCTCAGAAGCCCAGAAGTTTGCATGCTGGTAAAGACAGCCTTTGTGAGGGACCAATCCTCTGATTCAGCTGAGACTGTAGGGCCTTCCTGGGTTTAACACTGGCAAAACATTTGAGTGATATCTGCTGTTCTCTGAAGAGAGGCTCAGTTGCCACAGGTTTTCCCACACTGCCCCAACATCTGATCCCCATGGCTCACTATAGGAGGCAACTAAAAGAGAGGTCCTTAAGAAGGATGTGCTCAGTCTCTCTCTACTTGGTTCACAAATGTGGGTGCCTACCCAGTAGATCTTTCTAGTTCCTAGGATGCTAACATGAGATTTTTTGTATAAAATATCTAAGAAAAAAACTCATCTTGATTAATGTTATGCAAGCAAATGTGTTTATGAGACAGAACAATATAATTCATCTATGAAAGCAGATTTTTTTTCTTACAGTTACAGAGGCATTTCAAAGCCCTTAATTGGTTTAAGGTGCCTGTGTGCTGGCTGTTAGATGCCTGCACACTATCAGAGACTCTTCCCTAAACTGATAAGAGTAGCAAAGAGAAGGGAGAATCCCCATTGTACAGGATAAAAATGAAGTGATTCACTCCAAGTCACAGATGAGGGCTGTGGTAAAGCTGGGAACAAAACTCTAATTCTCTCCAAGTCTCGGGCTCTTCCTTGCAAATACTCCCTTGCTTTACTGTGCTTTATCTCATCCACAACAATAAAATCATGCTGACTGAGTGCTAAGGGAGCCCTTTCACACTTTTGGTGCTGCTGGCCAAATGAGATGCGAATGTATCTGAACAGTAATTGCAACTGATTAATTATGGCAGCAGCATACCTGACATCACATCTGCTGCTCTGGTGCTGTGCTCAGCCTCAGTCAGGGGCAGACCGTGCTGGTGTAAAACTCCTCCCGGGATCCATGGCTCACTGGGATTGCCTGAATGTGCATCTGTGCTTCTCACATGGCACAGCAAAAGGCAGGAGTCTCTGCAAGAGCTAAACCCATGGTTTGAGCCCAAACTCCTGAGCTATTCTAGGTCAGGCTGGCTCTAAACCTGAGCAAATCCCTTTCTCTGGAGGATACCCTGCCATGGGGGCTCAGGCAGGACTGGGCTGTTGAAAAGGTGGGAGGAGAGGCATGGCATTTTTTCTGTGAGCACAGGCCATTGAAGCCACCTGGCCAGGGGGCCAGCAGATAAGCAACCTTTCAATGGCACAGTCATTATGTCCTTTCTATTTCATCAACACCTGGCTGCTCAAAATAGTCCTGTGTCTTACCCAGGACCCTACAGGAAATGTTTCTCCATCTCGTATCAATATTTTGGATTATAATTCTCATTTCACTCTGGGGTTAACCTGGGACTTTCTGTGTTCTATTCCCCATAAAGCAAGCATGTGACCGTCCATAAGAAACCCATCAAACATTGGACCTGGCAGCTGCTGCAGGTGGAGAAGACAGAGGCTGCAGTCTATGCCCTCAGGAGCCCAAACTGATAATCTGACCTGAGTTTCTCAGGTATGTGTTAATTTGCCAGGCTTTGGGCTGATCGCAGAAGAAACCATCCTTGGTTTTAGCCATTCTGTTTTATATGTCAGAATGTTACTCAGTCCAGTCCTGGATGGTATTCTCTATTGTCAGTAAGTTTTTTTACAAAGGTCTTTACTTAACAAAAACCTTACAGAACGTTGTAAGGGAAGAGTATTAACCCTGAATTACTGCTGAAACAAAGTTTAATTAACAAGTGTGAGAAGTGAGTCAGGCTCTCTTTACGAAATCTTTCTTGATACAATTAGATAAAGAGAAGGTAGGTAGCACTCAGCTTTGAAGATTTCTTTATCTTTGGTAGCTCTCAGGGTCTTCCTCCCAGGCTTGGACTTCTGGCACAGAACTCAGCAGTTTTAATTGATAGTTGCAGATAGTACTGCCAGAAACAGAAAGGTGTGGCTTGATGTAAAGCTACTATCAGCACTTGTGGGGAGTGACTGGGACACTCACTTCTGCCTTTGCAAGCCTTCCCTAAGGAGTGCCAGCAGACTCTATGTATTCTCTCTGGCCAGCACCAGGTGTTGCTGAAGAACTGCTACACCCACCAGCAGAAGTCAGCAAAGAGGGCAGGTGAGGGGGCTGGAGAGTGTCAAACCCACTCTAAAGGGTAAGGGGAAGTTTTGGGAAGATGCTCACGTTTAAGGTTAAGCTTTCAAAGTTTTGCCCTCAGCTAAAGGACTTTGTGGAAACAGTCCCTTTTTAAAAAGAGCTGCACGTCCATTGAAAGCAGTGACTGATGATTTTGAAGAGCATCTGGAGCCCTAATCTTTCATTCAGACCACACTTTCTGTCTAGCTAAGGAAAATCGCATGCTTTTATTTATCTTTCCTCCTCAAACACTCAGAGATTTGAAAGCTGCAAATGTAGAAGCAGCAGAAGGAAATATTTTCTTCCACAAAAGACATGATTCCCTTGTGAAACACAGGAATTCAACAGAGTTCAGGGAAGGAAGGGAATTTTGTGGTTGGGCCTTAGAGGAATTATGCAGCCCCGCTGTAAACGAAAGTCATGAGTTTGATGTCTGTGTTTCTGAGTGTGTTTGAACATCACATGCTGCTGGGGAACAAGATCGTTTGTGTATATTTTAGATGTTTTATTTATTCTTTTTTTTGTAACAATTGGGTATGAATGTAACATCACTTAGGAAGAACAGAGCCCAGAGAGAAACTTGTGCAGCAGGCATGTGCTCCTGTTGTTTGCTCTTTGGACAGAGGAAACAGAGCCGTGAGATTGCAAAAGAGGGGTCATACATCTACATGCTCTTGTCTGTGTGAGTGTGTGAGTGTGACTGAATTTCTGCTCATGTACCCCACTGATAGTGTTTAAGTGCCCTTAAGTCCCTATGTCATGTTAAATGCAATACCAGATCAAGGCTGCTGAAAATGATCTCCACTGTGTCAGAACTGAATGTTTCATAATCTCTGGGTGAAATGCCACTTTTTCATACTCCAAAACTATATTCTGGGAGGGGATAATGTCTACTGTATGCCTCTAGTTGTACTGCTTCTATTTTCCCTAGAGACAGTGAATGTCTTTTGTAAGGGCTAGTGGTTTTCCCTCTGTGGTATGGTATACCTTTCATCTTTAGGATCCTCTGCTAGCTCACTGTCATGGCTCATTATTCCAATTAATCACTGATGACAGTAATACTCACAAAAAAGTTAATATGAATTTATCCCAACGAGGCTGAGCCAACCCTCTCATTCTGTTTCTAAGTGACTCCAGTGGAGCTGCTGTGTCAGATTATTGCTTCACTACCCACGTTGGTGGGGTGTAAGTGTAGTAGTACGGCTGTCAAAAAGAAGTTGCTCAGTGATTCCATGTAAAAAGGCTTGAGTCAGTTCTCAGAATTGTTTAATCTGTCAGTCAGATGTGGAGATGACATAAGCTTCCTCCCCTGATCACCCACAGCATCTCAACCTCAACCAGGTGAGGCTGATTTAAGGAGAAGCTGTACACTTTATTGCATCTTCATTTTAATCTCTTGGTTGGGCGTCCTTGAGGGCTGGCTTGGATCTTTGCATTGATTTCAACAGGTCCTTGTGTCATGCCTTAATTAATTCACAAACATATATATATATATATATATATGTATATAAAAGATCTGTATTTTTTACTGTCAGGTTCCTGACCACACTAATGAGCCTGACACTTGCAGACAAGCCCACGTTTCTCATGTGAAAAGGCTGGAAATGATTATATCTAATTCACCCATTTGTGTTTACATGAATGCAGCCTCTCTGGAGTACCTGCACTATCTCTGGAGTTACAGTGTGTCTGCCTGGTAGAAAATCAGCCCACATAACCCAGCACAAGAGAGAATATGCAAAGGATTTTCCACCCCAGCACCTGAGGAAATTTCCCTTCTCTTCTCAAAGGCTGTGTTTAATACAGATCTTGTCTCAGGATCTCATCTGGTGTAGTAGACTGTCTAATATTTGTTTTTTTTACTTCTTCTTTGGTGCCAAGTCAGAGTCCAGCACTTAATGAGTTTGTTAGCTGCCGCCCTGTGTTAGAGGTGACCATAGAAGAAATGTCAAATGGGCTACACAGATGTAACCGAGAGCAGAACAAGGCTCTGTATTTTTTAGAAAAGTCCCTGAGTTAACTTTGGAGGTGTCATTCCCACAAGTCTGAGGAGTTTTCCTATCTCTCACTGCATTTGCCATGGTGGCAAGTGGCCAGGAAAGCAGAAAACATTCAGTTTAACAAAATGACCCATTTTGCACTGCCTGGAACAGGTTTTCCTGGATAGGAGGGGTTTCCCCTTCTAAGCAACTCACAGGGAAGCTCAAGCAGGAGAAAAAATTGTCCTATTCCATTCTGAGTTTCCAAGGACCCCCACAGTAAAGCATTCCCCTTCAAAATGCGTGAGGGATCACCGAAAATTGCGCGTATGTCTCCTTGTGGTAAGTGCTTGACGTCTTCAGTTTGATGCTTGCCTCTGCCACAGTTGTCCTTCCGTTGTTACTCCCCTTAGGTGGACATGCTTTGTGAGGGTGGAGGGTGGGACAACAAGTGGTTTGACTCTTGGTTCTGATAAGAGCTGTATTTGGTGCTGATAACAGCTGTGCTTGGTGCAGTAGGGTGTGAGTTGCTAGATTTCTAAGCTCTCTGTATCAGGGATGCTTAGAGATCTCTTTGTAGCTGGATTGGAAATTAAGATGTAGGTATCTTAAATCTAGAGAGACTCCCAAACAAAATGCGGGGGGGTCCCATTACAGGTGAAGGTGTCAGCCTACCCCATTTATAATTCCCTGCTTTTCTAGGTGAATGGCCACAGGTAGCCCAGGGTGATTTTCGATGGCTACCGCTGAATTCAGATGTGGGAACGCTGCCTTTTTCTGACACAGTTCATTGTTTGCCCTTTCCTATTGCCCTCATAACCATTTGTAAGGACTTTCTGCCTTCTTTCCTTGAAACATCAAGGTGAACTTAGTGCATCTCTGGCAGCTGCAAATGTGGCAACAGAAATGAGCATTTAAAACCGGCACATTGTGCATTTGTAGGCCCTCTGTGGCTCACTCCCTGTACTGTCAAATTAATTGATGATTTATCATTGCTACTTCAGTTTAATACAAGCACAGGCTTTGACCTGTGTGACCTTAATGTCCTTGCAAACATTAACAAAGCACAGTTGCCTGCTTTCAGATGAAATAAAAAATATTTATGGATGCAAGGTACGTTTGTTCAGCTTTTAAGTAGGGAGGTTCAAAAAGTACCACCATCAGACATTTTTCTGTTCCCTCTGATTTAAACTGGATTGTTCTCAGATACTCTAGTAATAAGAACAGCATAAATTCTGAAGCCAGACAGATAATTACTCTTTCAAACAAAGAAGCTTTGGGCTTTTATTTATGTCTATAGACTTATCTCTTCCATGCTGAGACTTTCAGGATGTGTAAAAGGCATCTAGTCCACTGATATCTCCATAGGGTGGTACACAATTGCCTCCAGCAGTGCCTGTACCATAGGTAGGTGTCTACAGAGCTGGTTCAGCTTTGGCTTGTGTAGGGTTGGGGATCAGTCTTGATGTGGTCTGTTCCACCAGGACCCTGTATGCCCTACAGGTTGCTTCACCCATCTGAGCAATACATTGCTGGTTGTTCAGATTATCCTGTCTCCTGATACAGTACTAAACACCTGAAATGTATAAATATTGAAGGATACCGTAGTGATGGAAACTTGGTCTCATACCAAGAGCGAGCGCGTTTCAAAGTTGAGTGCGCTCAACAACGCACAAGTCCCTTCAGTGCTCCGTGTGCTTTGTCCTTGGGACCATCAGCAGCATTTGCCTCGGTGTGGTGTCACTGTTGGAGAGCCTCCTTAAGCTGGAGCTCAGCTTCCTAGAAAGTAAGTGTTCAGGAAGGAAAGCTTTGTGGAGTTCTTGTAGGGACAGGCTCACTAGGGCTGAAAGTGAGAAAATGAGACCTTTGAATTGATACGCAGCAGAGAACTGTTAAAATTGACATCTAATGCACAGTTGTGGTTTCAAAATTGGAACCCAGTTCAAAATCGCACATTTCCCCCCACCCTTCCTGTCTAGTCCTAATGTCTAAGCTTGTTTAGGTTTGTTTTGATTTTTGGTTATTTATATTGTTTATCTGACAGGTAGGGAAGACCATGCAAATACAGTAACTTCCCCCCCAATCCTCATTTTTCTCCTCTTTAAATTAAAAATTTTTGAAGTTTCTGAGGGGGAAATTGTAGTGAGATAAACTGTGAGGGGGGAAATGAGAAAATGGATAAAGGAGAAAATCTTTGGTAGGTATTATGCCTGAAAATGCACTGCACTGTGAAGCTTCCTTATGGTTGTCCCAGACAGCCAAAAGCAAGGGTAGCACATGCAGGTTCATTTAGTCAGCTGTGTTATAATTTGGAATTTCTTTAGAAGGAAACTGAGCACTCTGGGAAAGCCTCAAAGCAAGTTGAATTGAAGAAGGTTTCAATAATTAGAAGATCATTTGATGTTTGTAAGCAAGGCTTTGTGACATAGGGTGTGAAAATTCATTAGAGCTTTCAATGATTAAGTAGCCTTTTTTTATGTCTCGAGAATGACATTTCTTTCCCATCAATATGAATACAGGGAATATGAATACAGGGAAGAAAATATTTTTCTGGCTGAACATCACACACATGTTTTAGCCAAAGGGTTTCTTTCTGAGAGATTTTGAGGGACTCATAACTGGCTTTTGTCCTTACTGCCTTTACTCATGTGGGTGTAAACATGGTGTTACCGCATAAAAGGGAGCATGAATGTTGCCATATATCTGCTAATCCCATTACTGTCTGTGAGAATGAGGTTTTCCATTTTTTTCTGAAGAGTAAACATACTTATTTAATTTTCATGTGAAAGCTAAATATTCGTCAAAACATTTTATTTTTGATGCTTCTATATTCCTCCAAGAAATTACACAAAAAGCCATCACAAAAGGGGAAAGGAAAATTTTACATTTGGCCTGTCCTGGAAATCTGTAGACTGATACTTTTTTCAAAATGAAATGGTAATTGAAGCTGACACATTTCACTTCCAATGAAATAACATTTCCTGATACTGCACTGGAAGGCTCTAACCAGTACTAATTGGGAGGCTCATTTTGCATGCATGGGCAGGACACTGGCTTCAGTGGATGAAATCACTGACCTGTGTTTTACTAGGAGTCAGGCTTGATCAGTGATCCTTCCTGCATTTAAAGTCTGTTGAAAAGATGTCTTTCATTTGAATCCATGGTAATTTTTTAAAAGAATTGATGCTTTGCAAATTGTTTTCAGTCTTCACACAGAAATGAACATTTTATAGCTGCTTTTTGCTGTCTGTCCATGTTGGGAATCACCAGTCTCTGGGAGGCAGGTTGAGGAGGCTTCTTGAAATGAGATATAAGCCACTCTGGCTGCCTTGCAAAGAGATGAAGATGTTAAAAAGCATGATAGGTGTGGTGGTCATGCGTGCCTCTGGAAAGAGCAGGAGCAGGGAATAAGAGCAAGCTGCCCTGACGGGCACTCGATTGCTGTAATCTCTGCAGAATCTGACCAAGTGTTACAGCTGCTAGGCAGAATTACTCTTGCATCCTACAGTGACCATCTGAAGGCTTCTGGTGATAATTGCAGTGGAAAAGATAAGGTTTTTCCTTTATGATCCTGCATAAAAGTAGCTTATGTTTGGTGGTGACAGAAAGGGTTTCAAGTGCTGTTTCTCTGCAGTGACTTGCCATTTACAGAGCACACTGTGGGCTCGGGTTGGGATTTTATCGTGGGTGCTAACATTGCTGCAGGGCTGTGCAAGGAAGGGAGTTCACTGCTGAGGCTTTCAGTGGGGAGGAGCTCTGTGCTCCTCAGCTCTTCTCACTGTAATTCCTGTATGGAGGAGGACAGCATTTTTTCACAATTTCACAAAAAACTGAGTAAACTGACCAAGGTCCAGATCCATGAAGATTCAGAGAACCAAGCTCCCACCAAAATTGGATGGGCTGGTCAGGCATCTATAATACCGTGAGGAGGTCAGCAACAAGCAGTATGCCTAGAGGTAGTCTGTGATGGAGCAGAACACTGATCTAACAGATCCTCATCCTCAATTTAGCCTTCTCACTGGCCACTACGGAAATTGCCTCTCCCAAATGATTCCTGGATTTTAACACTCCTTGAGCATTTATCTGCTTAAATGTCTGGATCAGGTTGAACATGTGTTAATGAGACTCATCCTCTGATCTGTTCCTGAGGAAGCAGGAACTTTCCAGCACTCTCCATTGGTCTGTTGGTTGCCTGACAGGGTCACCATGCTAAGCTGGGAATAGTGTTTGAGCAGAAAAGTAGGGTAGACAATTCCAACAATCCATGTTTCCATTTTATCGGGAAATTTGGCCTTCACACTTCTTTTGGCATTTAGTACCACTTTTTCTTTTCATGCTTTAACTTGAGGCTAGATTCTCAGCACAATCCAGCTGAAGGGAAACAGCTGTTGGCTGAAGTCCTCTGGAAAGCCCTCCCTTGAGCTCAGATCTGACCATTCTTGGCATGAGCTCCTGCAGACAACAGGTGACTCATTTTGCTCTGGAAAGCACAGCCGTATCCTCCGCTGTCTCGTCAAATACTGTAGGCAATTCATAGAGCCATTCCAGCTTTGCCTCCTCTCCTGCTAATTGAAGAGAAGCTCCGTGCTTACCCTTTGCAGCAGAGCCAAACCAATCCGGAGTTCACATTGGACCCAGATTATCCCTTTACTCTTTGGTTGAAAGTAACACGCAAACAGCAAATGAGCAAGAGATTCTCCCTGCCAAGAGATTCAGTGTGTGAGCAATGGCCGCTTTAAAGGGGTACTGATGGCTACTGTAAATGAATTAATAGATTAAAATATCTCCACTGAACGAGACTCCTCTCGGGTAATTGTTGTAATGCTCAACAGATCAACAGTCTAGAAGCACTAAGGAATTTCAGAAACCCACCTGAAACACTAAGGAATTGGTGAAGAAGGCATGAGGTGTGGTTTTTTTGTATCCCCAACTGACCTACCTCCCACACTAGCAATGTCTGACACTGGAGGCAAACAGGACAAGCTTTTATGTATCCTGATTTATAACAGTGTTTTCCAAAGTGGCTTGCTGCAATTGTAAACAATGTGTTCACACAGTAAGAGGGAGGAAATGCCAATATATTAAAATCAATGGACCAAATTGTATGCTATCCTGAGAGTACTTTTGGCCAGGGGATGGAAATGACCTGCGTTTGGCTGGACAGGAATTGATTCTTCTCCCTTGCTATTTATGCCAGCACAAATGTGCAGCACATTTGACGTCAGTGCACAGAGAACGGGCACAAGTACAAGGGCAATTGGGCCCCTGAGGTTCCTGTTTGATCACCACTTGAGGCAAGGGGAAGCTGCACCTACGAGGTGCTTCACCTCCTAAAACAGGCCTTCTGCAGAAACTCCGTGTGGAGTCCCAGGCTCCCATGACAGCACAGTCCTGAAAGGAGGGAGGAGAGAGCGAGGAAACTTGGCTCGGGCCCGTTTTGAATAAAAGCCACCATTGCAGATGAGCTGAGTTTACCCCCCAAAAGTTCCTCTTTTCATTACATTTTTCAGTTAGAAGAGTCAGATTGAGGATTTGCATTGGCTTTCTGCCTTGGCCGTGTGAATTCTCAGGGGTGGGGAAAATGTTAGTAAGCTAGTAAATATCCAAGAACTGGAAGAAAATAGGTTGAGTTGCCAAAGTCTTTTTAATCTCTTCTGAAAAATATTTCCTCTAGGAACACTTTCCCATTTGGAACAGGTGCCTAAAATTTTTTTTAAAACCCTGCAGGGGTGACATGGCTTTTGCTGCCTCTGCAAAACTTTGTTACATCTGGCTGATTACCTGCATCCCCAAATCCCCACAAGTAGCACATCTTGTTGTGACTCTGCTGCTAGAGTCACTGAGCTCATGTTCCATGCCAGCCATGCTCTGGCTGCTCCTGCTCCTTGATGCTGCATGGTGTGCTGTCACCCTTCAGAGCACTTGAAGGTGTAGGTTTGAAGTCAAATGTCAGACCCGTTTGCCAGAGAGAAGGGAAATGTGTACGAAAACCAGCCCAAGAGTTGTATTCCTCTGCTGTTTCCCATAGCTGTGAGGACATCACTGCTGTTGTTGCTGAGGAAAGCCGAAGGACAGCCTTTTCTGTGTCCCTGGCACTGAGCTGCTGTGTGGGTCCCAGCTTGTGGAACAGACCCTGGTTGCTCTCATGGCAGGCTTTGCAGACGCTCTGCACTGAGGCTGGGAGCTGGAGGGGTGTGCAGCTGCTCTGAGAGGCAAGAGAGGAGTTCTGGCCTGTAGCACTGGCTTCTGGTGGTGTTCTCTGCTGCTTCCTTGAGCACAGAATTAGATTTAGATTCAGGGTGGTAAGGGAGTTGTTGCACAGCTCTGGCCTGGGCAGGTGGTAGGATGATGATGATGATGATGACTATGATGATGGTTGTCTGGGCAGCTGTGCCTCTCCAGTGATTATGCTGGGCTCCTGTTGTGGGGAGGCTCTGCTTGGGTCCTGCTTGTGTCTCCCAGTGGGATTCTTTAACCCAGGAGAGCAGCAAAGCCTGTGCTATACAGTGGGCACAAGGCCTGGGCTCTACCAGCTCTGTCACCTCAGTCAGTGCTGGACTGGAGAGTAAATGAGCTGATTGCCCATTGCTGTGAAATTGGGCCCTGCTGCTGAGGATGGGGCTGCTCTCCCAGCTGTGTCTCTGATCCTGCTTGCCCTCTAAGGCAGGCTGGTGTATGTACACAAGCCATGAGCTTATTTCTGCATGGGTTTCTGTGCAGCAGCACACACTTTCCAGAATGACTCAACATTTCTCAACATACGGGTCTGATGGTGGCCACCCAGCCTTGTGATCTGTGTAACCCTTATCTGGTGTGAGCTGGTGAAATAGTGGAATTTCTCCTGCTTCACCAAGGGTGACTTTGAACTGAGCCCTGAGGGTTTTACAGGGGCCATCAGAGCCCCAGCAGCCCTCCAAAGGACAAGAAGCCCTTCAGTGCAGGAGTGCAAATGCCAGTGGGTTTGCAGTGTGGGTGTCCCACCTCAGTGGCAAAGCGAGGTGGGGTCTGCCCCTGCCCACCAAGCCCTTTCTGGGTACATGACCTTGCACTCAAGGCATGTCTCAGCACACGAGAAATATTCACCTTGTTTGTTCAACTGTGTGTGTTTCTGAAGACCAAAATCAAGAGATCTTTACCCGTCTTGGGAAAGAGATGCTCCCAATCTGGATGTTGTGAAATGCTGCTTGAAAAATTCACCAATTTGAGAACTCAGCTACATGGATCCTCAGATGTCTGTCTCAGTGGTACTTTCACAGGCAGCAGAGTTACAGCACTGACCCTACTGATTCACCAGACAAATCTTCATTCCTGGTTCCTTTCCCTTAAGACTTCCTTTTCCCCTTCCTCTTTTTAGCTTGAGGTAATTAAAAATAAAAAATTCTGGGTTCTGCTTTGTCACAGTCCTCCGGGAAACTTGTAGTGGGAACATATAAGTTTCATCAGTACCTTTAGAGTAGGGCCCTTGCAAGTGGCTGGCCTCTGGTGCGTGGTGACAATGCAAATAATAACAACACTCAGATGGAAAATTCCACAGATGAACTGAAATGTTTTCTGAAATTCCTTTCAAAGGGAGGCAACAACTGTACCTCAGCGGAGAGCCTGCAGTGAGGGGATCCATCATGCTTAAAGGAGAGCAAAGGGAACATCTGTGAGTGCTTAATTCAGATGCTGAGGGTCCAGAAAACTTGGTGAGCGAGATTGTATTTCATATGATCTGGAAGTGTACCAAAGAGTAATGAAACTACAGAGGAAGCAAAAGATATGCTCTATGTGGATACTTACCCTTTATGGCACCTGAATTTCCTGGGTAGCTCAGCTCATCATGAAATGTGAGCATCAGAAATGAGCTACACTCACATATGAATTCTGGCTTATGCTGTCATTGCCAAATGTTATGTGGATGCTGCAGATGAGAAAAACCTACTTCCCATACACGGAAACAATCACTGTGATAGAAATGCATTTGTTTTTTTCAAAACGTGATTAGCAATCCACCAGAGCTTTTTTTCATTTTTGTGTCCATCTGGGGATTGCCACCTACATCCTTGTATTTTCATTATGTGAGGAAATAATAGTTTTCATATGTTGAGAGAATGAAAATGACCTCATAGGCCTTTTCTGACACATGTGGCAGATCATACCTTCTCCCTTGGTGACAGAGTGAGTCATTCTGGAGTAAACTTCACATTTTGTAATGGAATGAGCAGGGAATAGTTTTTTGAAGCAGTCTGAAAATGAGCTCAAATGAAAAAAAAAAAAAAAATTTAGCTGTTTTCATCATGGCTTGTTTCTGTTCCATGGCTGTTCCAGCAAATTCAGCTGGCAGCTCCCAGCCCCGCTCCCTGGCCGGCGCTTTACATCAGCCCTGCTCCTGCTGGAGCCTTGTGATCAAGCCCAGCCTTTAAGTCTGCACTCACCCCATGAAAGTTCTCCTAAAAACTGCAGCCAAACAATGGGGGAACTGAACCAATCCTATGCCACAAACCTTCAGAAGTGCTTAAACACCCCAGACTTATGGTTTCAGTTCGCTTATTTTACTGCCTTTTTTTTTTTTTTTTAATAGCTACATAAAAAAAAAAAGAAATCACAAAAATAGTGGTGAGAGGAAACCAGTCATAAAAGTCATTGGCACTGATTTCAGCCCTTGTATCCATAGTCCCAGATTTTACACAAATGGGACAGGTATTTGCAGGAATATCCTTGTGGTCATGTTTTCAAGCTCTTACTTGAAGCACATGGACATAGTTTAATGTTCCAAAACAGCTCCAATCCCTCACATCTTTACAGTGATGTTTGTAAAGAGTTTGGAGCCTGCTCTGCATGCTTTTCAGAAAGCTCTAGAAAATAAATTTAGGTGCCTAGGTCTCAACTTCTCTTTATTTCCTGGACTTGCTTGGGTTATAGAATCCTCTGGAAATCCTTAGCCACTAAGATATCCAGTATACGGACTCCCAGCCTATCTGCCTGCTCTCTACTGGCACATATGACATGAAGGTCATCGAATAAAGAAAGAAAATGCAGAGACTTTCATGAAGCTTTGCATTTTGCAAGGCAAAGTGTTTTGATCCGTGGAGGCTAATGCCTCTTAACATGGGGCAGACTAGGTGCTATTATCTGTTTTGCTTTTGCTGGTTGATCTTGAGCAAATTACTTCCATGTAACTGGGCCTCCTCTTTAATCTCCTCCTCCTGTAAAAGAGGGATGCTGAGTGTTCTTTGTAGTGAGGCACTCAGATGTCATAGGAGTTGAAGCCTTAAGAAAGTTTCTGGAGAAGGAAGGGTGAAGAGCAGATTCAGTAATGCTCAGATACGTGCATTTTGTAAGTGTTTCGGGTGTTTTGTTTAGAAAAAAACTTCTGTAAGTATTCAAGGAAAGAAAATCCCTCTGGAGTTTCAAAATAAAACACTTGGATTTTTTAGTTGGAAATGTCTTGGTTTGCAATATTCTTCAGTGTAACTCAAATATTAAAAATACTTTTAAATGTCTGGAATGAAAACTTGTTTAATCTTAAATGTGGTTCTCTTAAACTTCTTCAACATCTTTTAAAACACAGCCAGACTTCTTCTACTTGGAGCTGAAATCCCATTTTGTCAAATCTTTCATAAACTAAGAAATCTGTTATTGCTGTGGCTGTGTCCATAAACTCACTGGAAATACACACTTGCTGTACAGGAACAGTATGAAGTTCACTGTAGAAATCAGCCACTTTGACTTATCTGGTCAGCCCTGTATAAAGCATGTATAAAACTGAAATCAGACACTACCCTCTGCATTCCTCATAAGATTGATCTATGCAATTTACAGTTTAAGAGGTGAGGTGAACCTGAGAGAGTGGCTGCAATTGCTTCTCATTTCAAAGATGATGCTTTGTTGTCAAAGATTAATGGCTGGGAATCTCTCATCACCTCTGTTTGCAGAGCTGGGTTGGGCTTTTGTGTCTCTCTCCAGGACTGAGCCCTGGACACAATCGTTTCGGTGAGCCCTGAAATTCCCAAGCTGCTTTTCTTTTCTGCAGAGTGATGCTGTCATGATTTATGAAAAAAATCGGTGCTTGGAGTTTGTTTTGCTTGGCTGGCAGACAAAGGACTGCAACCCCATTTTTTAGTAGAGAAAGGTTAGGTGGGAGGCTTTATGCTGTGCTTTTTGAGTGGAAAACTTCGCAGCTAAATTGAGAATAATATTTTTCTGTCTAAACTGACCTTTATACTGATACATCCTCTGTCATTTTGGGCCCTTTTAAACTGTGTCTAACTTCTGCAGGTGTACAGTTCTCCTTTATCACTTGCAAGGGAGACAAAAGTCCTAAGGACCCTTTCAGAGAGAGACACTTTTGTTCCTCTTTAAAATAAAATGGGACTGTGCTTTGGCCTGGCTTACAGCACCACCTGTTCCGCTGCCATGCCTCCATGCTGCCCTTTCAGCGTGGTCTCATCTGGGCATGCTGCATCCACCTGTTCTGGGTTTTCTGAGGGCACTCGGCAAATTTCGTCTCCTTGGCACCTCTGCCATATTTTGCTTGGCCCATTCCTTGGCTTTGGCAGAACTGGGACATTCAGCTGCTTGTCTGAGGGGAGGGAGTCATGGGAATAAGTGAATTTGTGATGCCTGAAAGGGAAGATGCTTTGTGTAGTTTTGAGGAATGGGCATTTTGAAAATAATGTAGTTCATAAAAAATAACGGAATTAGCAGTAACAAAGTGGAAGGAATTAAAAAGAAAACTAGTAATAAGTCCTGAAGCAGATTTTAAGAAAAAATTATCTTTCTCCCCAGTCTGAGCTCTTGGAAATGGCCCAAGTAACAAGTATTTCTCACCATACAGTGGCAGAGTGGCTCTAACTGTTCTGTGTTATAAACCCCACACATACTCTGGGGGGATATCCCTCACTCTGTAACAAGGTAATCTTATCAGTAGGGTGGGTTTTTTTGCTTGTTTGTTTTTCAGTGGTGATATTATTCAAAGACAATCTGATAGTTTGAGGCTTGCAATTTCTTTCAGCACTGGAATTGATCCAGAAGCTTGGCACCACTTTTGGGTTTTTTTTTGCATTAAGAAGGGCAATTAATTAAAATAAAAACTTTCCACAAAATGGTCCATCACAGAAAGTGGTTCTGGGAAAACTGAGTGTCTACCATCTCCTATCAGGGCTGCAGGCTCCCAGCCCACCAGTTTCCCAGGCCAGAGACATCCAGCTCCAGAGCCTTTGGCTGTGGAGCAGCAGGTCACAGATGACTCCAGGATTACGATTTATCCTATGCTGGAAATTTCAAAATGCTGGGCTTTTCTGTTTAGTGGCTATTTTAAACCAAAGTGAAAACAAATTTCAAGAACACATGAAACACATGGAATTACCACAAAACTCTGCAAAATGCTGGGTGGAGAACATGCCATCTCCAAGTTAGTTTCTGCCTGTGTGACCCTGGGTCATAATTATAATTCTCTGTGTGTGTGTCCAGGTCAAATAGCCTGAAACAGTGCGTGTCCTGTCCCCCCACTCCGAGTGGTGTGCTTCCAGCAGCAAATGGGAGGTGGATGAGGTGGATGTGGCATGAGGAATGCTGGGAGTGCCTGAAGGTTCCAGGCTTTCTGGGGGTATTTTGGAGTACACTGTAAGGAAAAAGATGATAGTTGATGTCACATCATCCATCTTGCTGTTGGGTCAGCAGCCTTTGGAGTGAACTATCTTCTGGAAGATGCCCAGGAATTGTCTTTGAGCAGTCCCTCCAAAGCCAGCTGTCAGTTGAATGATGTGGAAGAGGAGTATCTGCTTCTCCAGCTTTGATTCAGCAGTACCGCAATACCCTCCTTCCTGAGCGTGCTCAGCCCCAGGCAGTGTGTTTCACCACAGCCCTGAGCCAGAGCTGCTCCCCAGCTGAGCCGGCAGTAGTGAGTCCCTCTGGAGCACTGGTGCAGTGGGGAAGCGAATCCCCCACTCTCTGGTGTGTTGGTTTGGTTCACAGAGCAGTTCTCTGTGTGCAAACACGATCCTTGCAGGAGGAAACCCCAGTGGGAGCTCTGCTCTGCACCTCCTGGCATGAATTTCCCCAGACTCTGAAATCCAAGCCTTTGAAAGCAATTTGTAAGTGTTAGCTGAAGTTGTCTGCGTTTCGTGGTAAATCACATCCTATTATTTTGAGTTTAGAATCCACGGTGCTTTGTTACTCACACCAAAAGCACTTTCAGTGATGTTTTAAGAATGAACAGAGGGAAGGGATGATGGCAATCGTGAGGGCTTAGCTGTAGAAAGTGTTTCCCGTTTTATCTGGTAGAAGTGGTTGGGGAATCCCAAGAAGCAAAAGGCATTCCTGCTCCAGCCCGGATTAATGTCACAGGATTCAAGTGTCCCTTTTCCTTTAGATTTGTTTGTAGATCCCACTATCCATAATAGTAACTGTGCCTGTAGTTATATAACAGCTTTATAAACTCCATAAAGCACCACTGAAATAATTAATGTGTGGATCACTACCAGGCAAAAACGCTTAATCAATTTGTCCATTTTTGGAAGCTTCCAAAAAGTCTTTTCCTTCTTATTTTTCCCACACAACTCACTTTTATGAAACCTGCTTTAGAGCCTCTGAATTTTAGGCCAGAACCAGAAAGAAATATATGAAGAACAACTTTCATTTGGATTGCATCTCAGTAGGCAGTTTGCCTCTGTAAGCTTAATCTGACCTGGGCTGCTCCAGCAGGCTAAAATGTTTTTTTTCACAAAAGGATGTTAATCAACCTATCTCCATTTTCTAGATTAGAAGATGACTTATCCCATCCTTCTCCAGTGTGTAGCTTAATTCTTTATCTGTTGTATCTGAACAGCTCTTATTTACATCAGCATAAATTGAGAATGATTCACATTAAGCTAATGTAGTTTCAATTACATGACAGTGCTTCCAAACAGGGAGGCTGAGATGTATTGAGGATTCACATAATGTTTTGAAATCACCTTAAGTTTGATTTCTTAAGGTTAGCAATATCCATCTCCTTTAGTAAAAGAGATATTCCACCTTTTGGAGTTAATTTGTGTCTCCCTTTTCAATATGATTCCCTTAGCTATTGATCAAAACATTTGCATTGTTCATGTAAACACTATAATGGGGCCAAATCTTTTCCCGGGGAATTTTTTCCTAACTGGCTCCCTTGGGATGGTGCATGTCTTCTGTGGATCACCAGTCTGAGCACTAATGTGTAGAAACATTTCCATACCTTCTGTTAGTATATATGGGAAATTGTTTTTCTTGTTCTGGCCATGTGAAAAAACACACAAAACTCTTGGTTTGCAGTGCTGTTCCTGAGTCCTGTCCCACTGCAGATTTTGGCTTGCCTGCCTATGCTTTGTCCATTTTTCTCCTCGTAGATTCTAAGGAGTGCAGTGTTTGGGGGGTGCATGCTTGGGTCCAGAAGACACTTGCGTGTGTATCTTTCCCAATCTTCCCTCTTCCTTCTCCTTGACTCATGGTGGACCTGTGAGCAGTTGGAGTAAAAGCAACCAGCTGAATGGCTGCAAAATTCCCTAACTGCCAGTGATGACCCTCTTGTACCAGCCCCATTCCTGCTGAGGAGTATCTGTGTCCTTCCCAGAGGGATGAGGAGGCCAGGAGGGATGTGCAGCACTGCACCCCATTAGCCAAGATGATGTGGAAAACCTCTGGAGAATTTTCATGGCATGACTGGACAAAGCTGTGGGTGGCCTGCTCTAGCGCTGGTGGTAGTGTTGCTTCACTTGTTGGGCTGGGCTAGAGACCACTAAAATTCCCCTCCAACTGGCATTTCTGTGAATTTATGACATTTGTTTTGTTGGAAAATCGAACAGACTTTTAACCAAAGTTGCAAATAAATAAATAAAAAGTACAGAAGAGCTACAGTGCAAAGTAAAAGTAAAACAGAACCATGCAAGAAAAAAATGAGACAAGGGAATGTCCAGATGTTTTGCAATAAATTCTAATGACAGATTTAAGCAAAAAAGAAAATGACCAAAGACAGGCCTTTGAGCATCTTAAGGGAAATAAGTTATTTATTGAAGTTATTGTTGAAGTTAATGGGACTCTACAGCAAGAAGATTGCAGGAGCATCTGTCGAAAGCTGCAGTGACAGATGTGATAACAAAATAATAGCCAGAGAGGTGAAGGAGAAACAGAAATGTGTTACAGCTGGGGCAGATGGAGGAAGAAATGGGTAAAACACAATGAAATGTTGCAAAGCTGATTTTTTTATAGCTGTTCTCCAGAGGTGATGTCTCACCTTCGAAGACCCATATCTTTGAAGACAAATCCTTTTGGCCGAGGAGTCTTTGACACGTTCCTGTACAAATGACATACAGGGAGATGGCCATTGCTGTGCCCCTGCATGTACTCTGGAGACCAGCTCCAGGGAGGTGCCATCCCTCTCTGCATCACAGAGCAGTGACCTGAAGGGCAGGCTGCAGCATCTAACACCCTGTGGGGCAATGCCTGTGGTCACTGGTTGTCTTCCAAGGACGGAAAGCACTTTCCTGAGAGCTACAGCCAGGAAGCGTGGAGCAAATGTTTCGGGTAGGGGAGGGAGAGAGAGCGTGGCTCTTCCTCTTCCACTTGAGGGTAGAGGGTGGAGTAATTCAGGATGCATTCTTGGTGTTATTTTGGACCCTGAGAAAGCCGGGTTTCTCTTCTCTTCCTCTTCTATTTATTTACTCATTTTTGGTTGCCACATAGGAGCCCCGGGGAGGGCAGGCTTCTTGCAGCCCAACCCTGGGAGCTGTTGAGTGAAAATTATGTAAATCCTGAGAACATTGTCTGTGTGACAGAAGCTGTTCAACAATGATCTTCCTCTGGTATGACAAGGATTCATTAAATGTAACTGCTTGTGGTCCAAGAAGGGCAAAACAACAGGTGGAGGCGCTTCAAAAAGCAGCTGGAATGTGGCAGCCGATGTCACCCGAGCCTCATTTGCTCCAATAATGAGAGGCACAGTGATACAAAACCAACATGGCATTTACAGTTATGGCATGATAAATGTTCTCCTGTGCTTAACAGCAGATCACATAGTTTTTATTCCTGTACATGTAGATTAAAATAATTCGATATGAGCCCTCGCTTTGGCTCGTCCCAGTAATGGCCAGGAAGTCTTTGTAATTTGGTCAAGTGCACGAGTGAAGCGGCTGTCGGACAAAGCCCCTGGGGTGGCTGTCATTTGCTCAGCTGCCCGCTGTGATGAAGTGATTCGGTGTAGCTATGGACACAGCGTGGCAGAACAGGAGCTGTGTGTGCCACGGGGAGCACGGAACTTTGTGGTTTCTTTCAGCGGTGAGACGATCTCCTCCTGGCCAGCTGGCAAGCGTAGGAAACCAGATGATGTTCATGTCCTACAACAGCCATGGGCAGGTGCATCGCTTCCAGGAGATGGCCTTGATTATTCCGTTGGAAGAACAGCAAAATGAAAGTTATCCAAAAGCCTGGTGTCCAGGAGAGGGGAGCAATACCTGAGTAGCTGCTCTGTAATGTGACCTCCAAAGCAAATGCTTGGACCTGGCAGTATGTGCCATCTGTGACCAAAGGGACTAACAGCTTTCCTGAGATTATTTTGATGAGGAGATTTTGTCTAGCAAATTGTTCTGTGAAGAAACACTTGGAAAAGTAAGTGGTTTCAAAGTTGGCGCAGACTTTGGAAGGAAAAAGCATTTGACCTTCAAGGAGGAGCAAGAAATAACCCAGGGATGCTGATTATACCATTGTGACTTAAAATAAGTCAGTTTAATTCCATGTCTGGCTGAGTCTTAAACCAGGCATACATTACATACTGACTTTGGTGAAAATTACCTCTTCTGGTGAAGGTACAAGGGGACACGCTGTTTCAGAGCCCCAGAATGTTGGCATTTGCTTTTGTTCTGCTTGAACTTAAAATGGCAAGTGCCTTTGCAGTGGAGAAGAGCAGTGCAACAGGAATAAAACCCCCCAGCAGGTAGTGTGTGCAGCACTGCCTGGGGAGTGCTGGAGCAGCTGGCTGAAGAAGTAAGGCTTTCAGTCTCCTGCAGTTAAAAAAGCACTGTTTAAAAATAATTAATTCCCATGTCTGGAGCTAAAGTATCTGATTTATCAGACTAATACACAAACTCTTCCAGTGCCAATGGGTCCATTTACCCCAATATTTATTGCATCTAAGCTTTCACGACACTCTGATCATAACCACAAATGGAATAGTAGGGCAATAAGTCTGTGGTGTACTCAGAGCTGGGGAAAAAGCAAGCAAGCACAAAATATCTGTGGTTTGACACAGTAAAGGACAGTCTTTGCTTGGGGATATTCAAGTTGAGCATATTGATTTCTGAAACAATTAACACATGGTTCTTCATGATCCATTTACTCTTTCTACCAATATATGTTCAGGCAATGACAGTCCAAAATCAGGACTGCTCTGGCTTTTGCTGTGGTGAAGATTTTAGAGGGAATAAAAATTATCATACCAATTTCAGACAGCACAGATAAATTAATAAGCATCCTATAAAAAGTGAATTTATCACTTTTAGAATGAGAGCTGGAATGAAAGGAAAATGTGTTGAGCTAAAGTGTAGAGGTGAGTTACGGCCAGTGAGCACAACTGGTATATGAAGCTAATTGTTCCACTGTTTTGAACAGACCTGAGTGAGAATATCAATTAGAATAATTTTATCCTTGAAACATAAAATTATCTTCAGCGTGGCCCAGGCTTGGAATCCCAAGTAAACAGGCCAATGAAAGATATAAAGTACAAGTTTGGGGGCGACATGTAGTTGTGACTATAGAATCAATCATCTATAGTAGTACTGAAAAATGTATTTTATGTAAGTTAACAGTAATATTGTGTTCCATTGACCAGGCCTTATTGAAAATTCACTAAAGTAAATTGCATTCTTTGTCTTAATGGGCCATCTTAAATGTTTTGTGTAGAATTATTTAAAGTTTATATGGCGAGAAGAACAAAGAAAAGAAATGTTAAGGTGTTAGTTCTGTTAAAGAGTGTCTATGTTTTCAGGTTTCTCTAGCATACTGTGGTGCAAATAAAATTGCAGATGTGATTTAGATAGAAAAGGAGATCTGACATCTCTGAATGTCTCTGTACCCAGAAAACAACTTGTACAACCAATAGGTTGCACTCTTTGAAACTATATTTATAGTCACTTTTTCCTGTGGCATGGGAGAAAGCAGACTGTGAAGGTACAAGGTCATCCTCCTCCTGTTTCTTGTGTACATTGGCAGTCATCTTCCAGCACAGAGATTTGAGGATTCAGCTGGGTCATGCCCTCCAAACAGACTGGGATTCAGGCTCCTTTCAGTCCTCAGCTTTGTTTTTCACTTAGGCAGTGGTTACTCCAATGGAGGAAGATAAAAAGGAGCAAATCCCCTTATTTTCCATGGCTTTTTTCCTTTCACCAGCTATAGGCTGGTGAGAAACCGAGTATATGAACCAAGAAAAGGAAGGGAGAGGGGTTAGGGAAGGAGGAGAAATAGCACAGTGACTCACCCTGTCTACTATCTGTCTGAAGATTTATATGCTCCCTTCTTAAATATAGAAATGATTTCATTCAATTATTAACTCTTGCAAACTAAACATTGGGTATGAAGGGGGCTCCTGGATGCTGATTCATAGTGATGGTTCTCTGAAGGAAAACTGGAGCAATCATGTATAATCTCTGCAATAAATCTTGACTAAAGCAGAAGACATGTATTTAGAAATGCTTTTATTCACTGCCTGTCACTTCTGTGCCAGTTAAGCTGTCAGAAACACTAATGACAACTGATGGGTGCTCTTCCACAGAGATTGTCTCATGGGCTCCAGATCCTACTCAAGTGATGGGTTTTAAAGGATATCAAGACTTTCCTTTAACCTGTGGAAGCTTTGTACCACCCACATAATCCAATGGGGGTTTAATATTCCGTGTTTGGAGGCTCACACTGTGCCAACTGCTCCTGGTAGGTCACTTATACAGACTACTTATGGTTTCAAATGGTGTCTCACTCACCTGGGCAGAGGGGCAATAACCCATCTTGAAAACAGATAGAGGCACAACCCAGAGGTATTGAACACCAGGTTTTTGTGTGGAACTGTGGGATTAGCTCATTTTAGTGAGCTGATAAGCAGAAGCACATACTTGTTGGATCCTTGCAAGGGTGCCACACTGGCAGGTGTTTCATTAGAGGTGTTGAAAATGCCACTGTGTCAGCAAGCTGATGTAAGGACGTCAGCGAGACTTTGCTTTTAGTGGTTTCTGCTTCCCCACTATGAGAAGTTTTGATAAAAACAGTTTGAGGGCTGCATTGGAAGATTGAGGGTGGGAAAAGGTGTCGGGAAAGGCACTGTCATGTTCTGGGTAAATTAATGCAGAGACATGAATTTGAACCAATAGGTTTATTAAAGAAGAATTTCAAACATCTGAGCTGCCCTAAATTGCCATGGGAAGAGTTTTGAAACTCCAGGAAATTTCCCTATGAATTTTAGGCTCTGAAAGCTAGGTGGGAGTCAGTAGTGGAAAATATTTTATTTCTTGTGCAGAAAACAGATGTCCATCTTGTAACAGCAATGGTGAAGGCAGATACTCATTTAATGCTCTCCTTCCGGACTGATCAAGCTCTTAGTTGAAGTGGTCCTTAGATACTGAAATCAGAAATCAAACAATGCATCCTTTGCTCAGAGGCATTCTGGAAAAATATGGTTGCACTTGGAACAGTGTGTGTTACTGTGTTCCCCTTACCTTTTGCAGGCCGGTGATCCGTGTTTCATCTTGATTTTCAGGAATTACAAGCATTTGTTTCTTCTTGCTTGCAAAGCTTCACTGACAATTGCAACTTTTTCATTTGGTAGTGAACCTCTTTCATATTTCCAGGATCAACTTTCTCATTGATTTTCAGGAGGTAAAATGCCATGAAGAAGGAGAAGGGACTAATAGCTCTGGTTCCCCTTAAACAAGAGCTTTGTGAACTTCTACCATGCCACGTTAATCCAGGCCCCTTTATCCATACTCTGATTTAATTGTTTCACTCCTTTTCCTGGCTGCTTACCTGCCTCCTATTCACTGAGGTTTCTTTGCCACCAGGGACTGTGATTGAAAGTGGGAAAGCTGCTTGGCCATCAGACCCTGTCAATCCAATTCCTTCCTGGGATGAGATGAGAGCCTAAAACCTGGAAGATGAAGTGGTGCAGCAGTTGTGTCAACCTGCCTCTGCACCCATCCTGGGTGATGGGGCTGCAAAGCAGGGACTTTGCTCTCTCCCTCTAATGCTGTTCTCTTTACAGGAGGTAAATCCTCCCTGGGAGACAAGGGAGAAGAAAGACAGTGAATGGGAATAGGTACAGGCAGAAGTGCAGAGATCTCAGATGAATGCCCAGAACAAGCTGCAGCACACAAGGGTGAAGTCAGCCAAAGGGCTGAGCCAGGAGTGGGGGGAGTGGAGGCAAGGACACCATGCTTCTGAAGGAAGCCTTTAAATCTTTTGTTCCCCAAACTCAGGCAAAAAAAGTGAAAGAATGTTGGAGTTTATTTACCTTCTTAGTTACTTTGAGGATAAGCCTAAATCCACTCTTGCCTGCAAAGAGTGCAGAATCTCTTTCTCGAAAGCCATTCTGAGTGAGTGCATGAGAGAAGGGACTGTGTTGGCATAATACTTACTGAGATGCAGATTTGTCTAGTGAGGCAATTCTGCATTGATTAGGTTGCCCAGCAGTGTGAAGCATGTGAGCGTTCCCTCACCTAACCAGTAGCATTGACTTCCCAGGTATGTCTTGGACAGCAACTATAGAAAACCACTGTCATTTGCACTGCAACCGCCTGTTATAAAAGAGTATTCTTAGGCAGGGAGATGAAGCCAAAAGTAATCTGATCTTTGTGAGCATCTATTTTGGACAATTATTGCTGATTAAATTTATTAATAACCACTTGGGAGCATACAGCTCGCACTTCGGATTTACCTTTTGTGGGAAGGTAAATCTGTGTCTGAACTTGGAACAGGAAAACAAGAAATACATAAATTTGGGTACCATTTGTTTCTTAGGATTCACAAAGAGTTTGCAACAAGCCATGGAAACACTGGGGCTATTTTTTTTAGCAAGGGAGGCAGAGAAAACGGTTTCAACTTGGAAGTTTCACAGCCAGCAGTTGATTTTTAGAACATATTGTGGTTGTACACAAGGAGGAGCTGAAGACAGGAAAAGTACTGACCCTGAAAAGGGTAACCGTGAACTGTGAATGATCAGTGCAGTCTGATTCATCTACAGCATTTATGTCTATCTATGGAAAGATCTAAGGACATCAAGTGCTACACTCACCCAATAATGCCATATATTTGTTGACTAGATTTGTCATCATTACTAGGGATACACTAGAAAAGCAATGTCCCAGATGAGATCAGGGTTTCCTTATCAAGATGAAACACATAGCATTGGCCTGCCCAAGGTAAAATGGAACAGATTAACATATGTTTTGCAAAGTGCAGTTATATTTTTCTACATTCTTGGTAAAAATGCAGTATAAGTTCTTGCCTGCTGAGACAGGTTTGGATCAGTTCTAGTTACTTGTACATACTGGTCATGATCAGATATGTGTGTATGTCCTTTGCAGAGAAACAAGAAATTGTATATCCCATACTCCAAACTGGCTTCTCTGAGTGCTTAGGCAAGGTGAATGTGGACACTCTGATTACCTCACCCTCTTTGGGAAAAAGCTGAGCCACAGAGAAATCACAGGGATGTGCTGTTTGGAGCCAGGCTCAGGCGGTCCCGCTTCTGCCATCTGGAACTGGCACCAGGGCTTCCAGCCTTGCCTTGGCCCCCAGAGCCTGGCTGTTACCCAGAGCTGCTCCCTGCACTCCTCTTCACCATGCTGCAGCATCTGGGGCCAAAAAGGGGTTTCAACAGTATTTTGAAAGTGGGTAGGGCCAGAGATATATTAGTATAGATGAGTATTACCCATCTGTATTAGTTCTCTGCAGTGAGGTGCTGAGGCACTGCCATGGATTGCCCAGAGAAGCTGCGGATGCCCCATCCCTGGAAGTGTTCAAGGCCAGGTTGGATGGGGCTCTGAGGCACCTGATCTAGTGTAAGGCATCCTTGCCCCTGGCAAGGGTTGGAACTGGATGATCTTTAAGATCCCTTCCAAGTCAAGCCGTTCTATGATTCTATGATATGATCCTATGATTCTACATAGAGCAACATTTTTAAATGAATTTGTGGAAAACGTTCACAGATAAACGGATGAACTAAGGGCCCAAATTACCCTTCCCCTGCATAGTTGCAATTTCCAGTGCATGGAGGGGAGGATGTGAAGGACTTGAAGGCTGGTTTTATAAGAGGGGCAGGGCATTTCCAACCTGCCCTGGTTGAACTCACACCTGGAGCTGTGTCCCTCCTGATCACTTTTCTTCTTCTTGATGCAGATGTGTTGCCCTAAGGAAGGCAATACATTTGTGTGGCACACAAAGGAAAGTGAAACTTGCTCCCTGTAGGCAATCCTTTGTTGTAAAGGCTGGGAGAACTTCTCTTAAATGTTTTCCTATAAATGGTATACAGTCAGTTTCCACAGCAAAGGCATTGCTCACCTGGCAGAGCCATCCCTGGTGTTACTGAGAATTAAGTTATTTTCTGTATGCATGTACTTGCTTAGCATGTCCCCTTATTTATTATCTGCTCGGGTAAGCTAATCAAATCCCAAGGACACCACTGCGAGAGCAGCATCGTCATCAAGTAGGTTGTGTGTCCTTGGTCTTGCAACCAAATTTAAGTTAACAAGGAGCTTGGGCTGAGCTGTATACTCTGGCCCCTGTGTGTGACTGGCTTAACTGCCTGATAGCCAAGCTGCTGCTTTCTGTGTGCTGCACGTCTGCTCAAGGCTGTTGGGGCTGCAGAGAGGACAGACAGACTTTCCGGGCCTGTTACAGCACTGACTGCCAGCCTAGGTGTCCCTGTGGAGCCCTGCTCTTGTACTTTCTTTTTATTAACCTCACGGTCTACGTGATCATCTGAAGTAAAGACTGGGCCACTTGTTTGCTTGCTTGCTTTTTCTGTGGACAAGCAATACCTTTCTCCTCCCTCAAATCTGAGAACAAGCTGCTTCTCCTGCTCCCCCAAAACTTCTCCTGAACTCCTTCTTTTCAAACCAGAGGGAGAATGAACTGCCTCAGCATTTAGAAATAGTTTGAATGGGGATTTCATTTTGCCCTGTTTAAGACATGGAAGAATCCCTGAATCAGGATTGGAATGAGGCCTGTTTCTCCAATGTGACTGAAGTTTAGGTCCAGAGTTTTGCCCCAAGATCTGGTCTGTCCCTCTAGAGTGACATCAACCTGGTAAGTGCAGGTGTGCTTTTTTATCCTGCAAAGGAAACAGGAATACCTTTGTATTGTAGGGAAAAGGACAGTGTGATGTTGCTCAGATCCCCCTGATTTGCAGAGAAATCACACATTTGGCGCAGGGGAGCCTGTGTAACTTGTCTCTCTCACACACATGAACCCAGGTGGCTGAGATGAAGCCTATGAAGATGTAGACAGTAAAAGGTTTGTTAAAGTATCACATGGCAAGTGTGTATTATGTGTCTGGCTGTTCTGCTGGTGAGTGAGCCAGCAGATGAAGTCCTGAGGGATCAGTTACTGTGTGTGTAACCCTTATGCCAAGGCATGACTGGCAGCAACAGCAGCCACAGTCAAGTTTCACCCCGTTTGAAGACCCTGAGCTCAGTGGTCTGTTTTTCCTGGCAGAAACAATTGCCTGAAGAAGCAGAATTTCGTCAAGGCAAGGGAAAGAGGAGAGTGTCCAAATAAATCACGCCTTGTTCCTTTTTCCTAAAGAATGTCTAAATTAAAAAACTAGAAGCAGAGATTCCTTGAAAATCTAAATAAAGATTTTCCTAAAAATCTTAAAAATCTGGAACAAGGCCCCCCTCATTCTCCTTCCCCTGCCTCCTCCAGGCTGTCTATTACTGCTGTACCCTTAATCTGGAGGTATTTGGGAGACTTATTCCCCACTATGTGGCACCTGGGGAGTAAGTCCATAGTTTAGTGTTGGGCTTGGCAGTGCTGGGTTTACAGTGATTCAAGGGTCTTAAAGATGCTCTCCAATCTAAATAATTCTATGGTGAGGGTGGTGAAAGAAATTGCTAACTTTCTGTAGCAGGAGGCAGATGCAGAGGCCCCTAAGCAAAAAGATGCACAGAAGGGTACCAGAAACAAATCCAAAGACCTTGCCTTCCAGGGAGAAGGCTTTGCTAGGTTTTGGTCTGGGATGTGCTTGAAGGAGAGAGAGAAGAGTGAGAACAGAACCGTCAGGAAAAGTAGCAGAAACAGCTATGAAACACTGACGCCAAGAAACAGAGAAACCCCCTAAAAGTAGCTTTTGGCAACAGATTTCCTCTGGTGCATGGGGAAGCAGGGCACTACATATGGTCCCCAAGTTCTTCAAAGGTTTTACTCCTTTCAGTTTCTCTTAATATGTGGGGTGACATGAGTGTTTGCATGCAGCTGGTTAATGAGTTCTCCTGATGTTCGAAACAGTCCCAAAGGGACTGGGGTGAGAAGGGAGTGAGATGTTGGGAATCAGAGGGAGGCTGTTGGGGCTCAGCTGGGCTGAGATAATTCTGAAGGGAAAGGATAGTTGGGTATTGAGGGGAGAAAGGCACAGGGGCAGGGAAGAAACAGGAAGGTGGAAGACTGTGAGTAGAGGGTGTGGGGCTGGCTTCTGGGGGCTTGTTCCATCCCAGGAACAAGCACAACTGGCTCTACCAGCTCCACTGGTGGGGCAGGCTCAGCTTCAGCAGCAGGTGTGGAGTCAGCCCCTGGTTTCTGTTCTGTCTGGGGCACTGCTCGTTTGGGGGTTTTAGAGGCAAGCAGTTCTTTAATCCATACATTCTATTGCTGTCCTTTTTCATCCTTCAGAGATTGGGAGAAACGTAGTCTGGGAAGAGAGCATACCTAAAATCAGCCCCATGCGTGGCCGTGCTGCGCAAACTGCCCGCATCAGGTACTCGCTCGGTGATACCTCCTGCCTGCATGAGATAAAGTGTGGTGGCAGTGCTGTGGCTGGGTCAGGGATATAACCCTGCAGGCATTTTACATCCTGGAAGCTTGATTAATGCTGAAGGGAACACTGAGGTGCTTTAGCTCACTGCCATTTTCACTTCTCATGCATCAAATGTGTGGAAGCACGCCGTGAATGCACAAAGAGGAATATTTAACAGCGATGATGTAATACCGTGGCGCTGGCTCGGCGGCTCTCTGGCGTTATTCAACACATCTTTCTCAGCAGAATGATGGTAGTGAAATGAGATTTCGTTAAAAGAGAGCAGCTCAGTGTATCGTTAAACATTCAGAGCAACGTCTCCATTTCCTTTCTAATGCTGTGGTGCTGAAAACAGCCCATCTCAAAAGCAAATGTTTAACTACAAATGTAATTTGCGAGAAAATAATTCTTTTTTCTTCTTTTTTTTTGTCTTTGAAATCTGCTGAAAGCATGCATATTAGCAGAGCAGCCTTTCTTTAAGGGTTTTAATTTTCTTTTTCTTTCAAGGGAGCTGCATAAGAAAGTTGTTCGAGTGATTTCTCCCCAGCTATTCTGTTGAGCGATTCTTAATTACCCTCAGCGTTTGAAAGGTGAATGGTACTCTTACATAATCAACATTAATAATTCAGCTGAGTCCAAGAAAGCTTATTGCAGCTAGTTCTTTGATGCCAGAAAACCTCTACTAAAGCATGCTTTCTCAATTTAATTCATAAGCTCCTAATAAAGCCAGTCCAGCTAAAGTATTTTAACCTGACTCCTACACTTAAAAATGCAGCTGAAATTATTTCAGTGGGCTGTGGTAAATAGGTATTGTAAATTTTAGTAGAAATGTAGTTTTTCACTCTGTTTCTGAGTCTCCAGATTGTCGTCCTGGGAAGAACAGAAATAATATGTATGGAAACACACTTTTCTTCCTCTCTTTCTGCATGCCTTTCTTCTTTCCTAACTGTCCTCTCTGGTGGAAATGCTGCCATATGATGTGGTCAGCATAAACAGAGGTGAGCAGGGAGGGTGTGCCTTATACCAGGAGTGTGAAAGGTCATGCAAGATTTCCAGAGTAACTTCCCATCACACGGAGCCATCACAACCCACTATTACAGAGTCAGCACAGTTACTGGAAGATAATGCTCTCGTGTTCTTTTATTAAGGCAATAATGGAAAGAACGCACTGCCTGACTGGTCCTATCAAAATTGCACCGTAGAGAAACTCCAGGGGGACAGAAATATTTTTCTAGCCTCCACCATTCTATGATAGACAAGACTCTCCACAGGAATGAGTTTTATCAGGTCTGATGGTGCCATGCCATCAGAAATGTTGATGTCAGCATGGCCCGTGCAACCTAGTATGAACAGGGAACCTCTGAAAACACTTATTTCTTTGATACCACTGTGCTTTTTAAGAGCAAGTACTGGAGGGGGATGAATGGAATCAATGATATGCCAAAGTTTTCATGTGTTAATTTACTTCCTTCTACACTAGCTAATTTCAGAGGGTTGAAGGTGGGTATTTGTCTTCTGGTGATGTGTCGGGAAGAAGTTGGAGGTACAAAAGGAGGTTGGCAAGCTGGAGTCTTTAAAGGCCCAACTGCCCATTTCCTGCAGGGACCATCTGCCATCAATACCTGTTGAGATTCTCACTGGCTAGAGAAAGAAAAATAGCTTCCTTTTTCCATTCAATCCTTTATAATTATTACTGAGATTTTCAAAAGTTGGGAGAGTCAAGGGAGATATTTGCTGTTTGAGCACTTGCAAAAATAGTCACTCCTGCATATACAACAACAACAACAAAATTGGCAACATTTCTGAAAGGAAAACAAAAGGATTGCCTCTGCCTGAAATGCCTAATCCTGCAAATGGGTTTTGTGGGAGTACCATCATTCCTTAGAAGTATCATAAAGCTCAGCTGTTGGAAGCATTTTTATCCTACCTGTGGAAAACGATAGTTCTGGTGAACATTTCTTCATCCTTTCCTTTTCAGGGCTCTAAATAACATATTCACCCATGGTGGTTGAGAGAACTTATTTCTGTAGGCAGAAACAGCCTTTTTGCATTCCTCAGCTTTTCCATCTCTCAGACTGACACAGTATTTGCAAAGCCTGTAGATGCATTGGAAAAGATCACTGGGTTGTAAAGTGCTGTGGTACATCAGGATGTGACATGCCGCAGAAGAAGAAAATACTTTGATTTTTCTTTTTCACTCCTGTAACATGCCCATGGGTGTTCTTGCTTCAGTGTTATCTTGATTCTGGGAGTCTGTCACTGCTTAAAAAAAGATAGTGTTTTTTCAGACTTGGTCATTTACCTGCCTTCAAAAATTTGTGATTTCATGTCTTGGGTTTGAAAAACATTTGGCTGGCATTGAGGAAATGTTAGTTTTGTCCCAAGAGGGAAAATAATCCATGAAAATGATCATTGTAGATAACACAGAGCAGAAGTAGCATGCATTATGCTAGTGAGGACAGCAGACAGTTGGCACTTGGCTTTCCTGCTGAAGTAAACCCACATGGCTTGGCACGGACCAGGTGCTTCCAGAATCCATGGTGGTCCAACTTCCACAGCCCAGCTAACACCACATGTTCGGAGTTCTCGTCTCCTCCCTGCACTGTGCTCTCTACTGCTGTGTTTAACTCTGCCAGGTTTTGAAGTGGATCATTTGCCAGCTGAGCCATTTACTTCAGCCACCTGGAAATGGCTGTTTGTGCTGTCCCCAGTGAGTGGAAACCACCGGAGAGAAGGCTGGAGCTCACTGGTGGCTCCACTGCTCTCCCTGCCCCAGGAGGGAGTTTCAGACATAGCCAGGGTGGGATGGTCTTGTACAGCTTTCCATAGTGGATGACAGAAGTACTTTTTTTTACTTTTTACTGCAACATTTGTTATGATGTTTTTGAGAGTTCATTAGCTGTGTTGTAGCAGTCTAGGTATTAAATATTACAGTGATTTTTTGGCTTTTAAAAGAGTCTAGAAAAATGTTTATTATAGGCTATTTAATGGTGTTCATTTCATGTTCATCTATTCAGCATTATGCTTCATTAGCTGCGGGCTTGTTGGATGACGACATGTAATCAATCAATCATGTACCATTTGTGGTTATTCTGCTCATAAAGCCAGATTTATTTGTTTTGGTATCCAGAGTGGAATGCATTTTTCTTGTGCTTTTGCAGTGCTGAACCATAGATAAGACCAGTAGTTAGTCTCTGAGAGATCTGTCTGCTCAGGAAACTGTGCGAAGCAAACAAACTGCCTCCTTAATTAGAAGGCTGAATTATTGGCCGCTTCTGGTTTGAAGGACTACATGTCATCTTTCTCTCAAATTAATACATTATTACTCACATGAGAAGTCCGATTATTTTCGGTGGGAATTCCTAGTTAGTGCTGTGTGGGAGGACCCAGCAGAAAACCCTGTGGTTGTTACTGGTTATCTTTGCAAAGTAGTCTTCATGGAGGCCCCGTGGTCTTCAGGAAAGGATGAAGTGCCATTTGGAGCTCTGGCAATGGTACTGGGGAAGCCTTGGGAGCCCCACATCCACTGTGCATTTAGAGGGATAGCGCTGTAAGCCGTTTTTAAAAGATGAAACGTTAGTCATTCCTTATGGCTACGTCTTGTGAATAATTTATAAATGTTATGGCTGTTGGGAAAAAAAATGTGCAGCATAGATTTCCAGAGAAAAGAGGGAGGAATGGTAAGGTCACATAGAGAAAAGGTGTAAGTTAGGAAAATTGCCATTACCCCACCCAACAAATCCCTACAACCAATAAAATACAAGAGTTTTTTACCTACTCCTTCCCACTGTAAATTTATTTCTCTGGGCACATAACATTTTTGAGGGTTGGAAAATCTGAGTCCGCATCAGGGAGGAAGCAGTTGGAATTCCCTGCAACAGGCAAAACCAAAGGTAATTGTTAGCTCTGCATGAGCATGAGCTAATCCAGAGCCCGCGCTTCGTTCCAGTTCTTACTGGCCAAGAGCAGCTGTGAATAGACAGAAAATGATACAGTGCTGCAGCCAGGGCTCAGGCTATACGGGCAGTTCACCATCAGCTCAGAGAGAGCTGCTCTTCTTCTTCTGCCATGGAACTGCATTCTTAGCGCTGCTCTTTGCAATCTTGTGACTTTCTCTTTGTGCTGAATAACAGTTAATTATTTTGTTAAATCCACGTGGAGATGCGTAGAGTCCTCGCTGCTCAAGAGTCATATGATGTTGAGCAAAAAGCCAACAATTTTGCTGCTGGAAAATGGAGCTGTGAAATACAGCATTATCATCTGAAGCAAACAGCCCCACTGGTTTTCTATTTGTGTACATGTACACATGACCTCTTTTGACTTTGAAGTGTAGTTGAAAAGAGAAATCCATTTGCTATTATTTGAATTTCAGTCATGCCTATATAGAGAGAGGAGTCCCTTTGGGATAAACCTGGTAGCAGTCACTACCTAAAAAGTAAAATTGAAGTAATGGTCAAGTTGAGCGGGGACAAGCGGGGAGACAGAGTTGCTCAAGGCCATAGGAAAGAGGTAAGATAAGCAAGGTGTCCTGAGTTGTGCCAGGTAGGAGAGCTGCTATGCCATCATGCCTCCTTAAGATGTGGTTCACCTCTTCTGCAGCTAGTCCATGGGATCTCTGAGACTGTGAAGGTCAGCTTCTGCTCCGAATCAGGTGGCAGGGACTTGAGCTGGGGTCTCACACATATCAGGGCAGCGTTACGTGAAGCAGTCTTGGGACACAGTGGGTAGTATCCAGTTTAGCCATGCTTCAGCCCTGTGGTGCTCTCATACCACACTGGTCAGCATGACACCGAATAGTTCAAATATTTGAGGAGAAAGGGGAGCAACACATGGGGACATGACGCGGGATGTCGCTTTCCGCTTCGAGTCAGCATCCCTGGTTTCTTTCATTTTAACTCTGGTATGGTATTTACACCTCTGAGTGGGTGGGAATGGCAGCTTCATGTCTTAATCAGCAGCTTAAGCCTGCTAGTTTTGAAAAGTTATTGGTGTGCACAGTGATAGACAGGTGTAGAGTCATCCTAACAGTCATCCATTGGCTGTCTGGAGAAGAGAAATGCTCCATTTTATCCATAGTTGTGTCAGTTTACAGAGAAACTCTGTGGTTCAAAGAGTAACCATTGCTCCATCTGAACAAAAAGCTGCCAAATGTCTCCAATAGCAGCATGGGCATGGTCAGGAGACTAGAAGATAGAAGATTTAGGATGTAAAGATACCTGTGTATCACACAGATACACACTGACCCACCATTCCCCCAATATTTGACCAACTCCATCGATGGGAGCTGACCACAAGTGAACGGGGCAGTTTTTGACTCTCCCTGTGCATTTTGCTCAGCTCCACTGGAAAAGCTTCTAAGAGCTATTTGCTGCTAATCATTCTCAAGCAACGAATGAATGGAAAAGGATCTTACTAGAATGATTTAGTGTTCGTCACGCATAATAAATGAATAGAGTTATTCACTGGCAGTCACACATCTCTGGCTAATCCTCTTGAAGGTCACTCGTACCAGTCACCAGCCTCTCGTCACAGCTACTGCAGTAGAGAATGATGTGTTGAGGGTTGGGAGCTGTTTCAAAAAGTGGGATCGTGTCTGTCCACCGGTTTGGGTTTGTTCTTCACCCTGATTCCTACACCTCACATCATCAAGGACTAGCAAAGGGAAGACCAGAAACAGATGAAAATGCAGTAACACTGTTTGAATTATTAAATCCTCTCAGCCTAAAAGGAAAGAGCTGTCAGTGTTAATCGTTCTCTAGGGAAGTTAAAGAAGAACAGTTTGTTCTGGGATGTCCTCTCATGCCCAGATATTACACTAACCAGTTTGCAGGGCATCTGCAACAGCTTCCTCTTGGTGCAAAACCATCTGACTGGAGGAGAACTGGATTGCAACATATTATTAGCATTTTTATTATGTGCTACTTCAAGTTCTTAAAAAAATCCCCTGATCTGAATTTTGTGTTGTAATTTCCTTCCTCAGTACCTGAGTCAGACAACACCAGAGGATAACAGCAATGTGACCTCACCAACGAGAAACATCCGAGGAAATGAGGCTATCGTAACGATCAGGAAGGTGTACTCGGGCACTGCTCACTCCCTGGGACTAAAAGAGACTTAAACAGTGTTACCACCCACCTCTCGCAGCTACAGCAGAGCCTTATGGTAACTGTTCCCTGCCTGAGTGGGTCGGAGCACCACAGGAAGTGGTAAATGTATATGGATCACTTGCAATGCACTAAAATTATACTTTGTGTTTCAGCCTAAGGGAACCCCGACTGTATCACCCACCCAAGGGAATATTGCCTGCCAAGGTGTGGCTGAGATCTGCAGGCACAGGGCTGAGAGCTCTGCATAGTGACACGAGTAACACATTGTCCCAGCTTGACAAGAATTTTCCCTGCCGAGGGGTCTGTGAATCATCTGATGTAGACAGGTACAGAGCTGCCAGAAAAGGCTGTATTTCTTTCCCATTTCCCATAGGTGTGAGGTGATCAGAGCACCTGAAAGGCAGAAAGTGATTAGAGACAAACATTTTGTCTCTTTCTCTCTTTCTTCTCCCTTCCCTTCCCTTCTTTTCCTTTCCTCTTTCCTTTCCCCTGAACTTTCCTGAACTTTCCTTTCCCTTCTTTCTGCCTCCCTGAAGTGAATAGCTTTAGATAATCATTCATTTTTGGTTCACTGCTCCTGGATGTTGTCTTTGGTGTCCCTGCAAAGCCAATCTTGAGGGAATGGATTCCTGCCATGGCCAGGGCTTGGTCTTTTGCCTTCTCCCAACAGCTGGGCCAGGTATCGATCCCGTTATTCTGAAAAGATGCAGACCTTAATTAAAGACACTGAATATTCCTGTTTGACAGCAGGCCACTGTTTAGATATATGGACAAGGAGAACTGAGTAAATGGTGCCTATTTGCAGCACAGAGGGCCTTAGTATTCACTGACAGCACTCCTGTTGTTTGTGGAGCCACGAGCCTGCTCATAGGAGTGAACCTGAGGCCCTGGGACCCCATGCATCACTGTGCTTATCCAGTTCTTTTCACTCTGGATTCACTCTGGAGCAAATCCAGATGAGTGCAAACTGCTGTCATCTATTTCAGGAGCCTTGATACACTTGCATTCTGTGCTTCAGAAAGTAAATACAGGGGTGTTGTTTCACGTATCTTAGTAAGGATTGAGTGAGTTTGCCTTGGGAGGAAGGAAAAATGTACAGGCAAGAAATACCATTCTTGCAGAGGCTGTGCTTAATCCACTAAATTACTCTCTTCTGTGGGTTAAAGTCAGCTCCCACGTATCTCCTCTCCTTTTTCCCAGCTATCCTGTGGAGATTTCAAGCATAGGCCACACCATGGGGGTTAGTGATTTGCCTGCCTCCTGTCCTGTCTCTGGGAGTGTCTTTGTGTCATGAGTGCTGTACTGGTTAGTCCAAAATGCAGGCAAATTTCAAAGGGCCTGTGTTGCTGCTCTGCAAGATTTATTTTTGGCAGGCTGTTAATAAATAAAAGGACAGTGAAAATACAGGTCACAGAATACAGCAGTATCCACTCCTGTTCTTCTCTGCTGGGCTCAGTGGAGTGATGCTAATCCGGCCTCTTTCTCCTTCCTCTGCAGCCTTCCATCTCAAAACCAGTTTTGCTCACATTCAGGTTGTAGGGACGTGGGAGTTCAATTTGCTCACTTGGCAGCTCTGAAACCCAACAACCCCTTCGGAACTAGAACTGAAACCCTCTTCTCTGTTTCCTCCTACCAATTCCTGTTTTCAGCTGTGGGGAACAACCCCCTGTGCATTTTAATTTTTTTTTCCTCACAAAAAAGACACCTTCCCTGCCCTGAAAGTCCTAAGATATTAAAAGCAGGTGAGGAGCTCAATGCCACGAGTCCCGCTGCACACACAGACCTTGACTGTGATGTCAGCCAAGCTGATCCCTGCAGCTGTGCTTCAGAGGCTTAGCTTGTTGTTATCAGGGTCCAGCAGGCAAACGGCACCCTGAACTTGGCTGCTGCTCAGCTCCATCTCTAAAATCCTTTTTCTCACCTACCTCCAAGTTAAAACAATTCCAGCTCCATGGTAATTAGGAGTGCAGGTGGAGGAGATGAGAAGTTTGGAAGTAGGCTAGGCTGTTTCTTCTTACAATGTTTAATTGCCCTCTGGAAGTGCCCTCATTGTGCTAAGTCACATCATTGTTGTTCAGCTTTCCCATGGCACCTGGCCGATCTTTCTGCTTCAGTGACACCGTCCTTCCTTCCTTCCTCCTTGCTGCACCGTGCCATCACGACTTCATTTGCCATCAGATATTCTGGCTGTTGCCTCTCCCTCCTGAAATCCCTTATCCCGTGGTATTTTATTATATGGCACAGTAAGAGAGGAGACGAGGTGAAGGAAGAAGTGAATTTTGCCAGCATTGTACCAGACTTTGGTAGGAAGGGGTGATGGCAGAAGACCAGGTGGAAGGAAAACGTGGGACCAGGGGACAGAGAGAAGGGAAAGGAGAAAGTAATTGCAACCTGCCACAGAAGTGACAGATAGCAAAATCAAGTAGGGTCAGGCTTACAGTGCAGCCAATTATTCTGCCAGTAAAGATATGAGAGCAACTAATAGAATCTTTTGCCCCAGGGTTTATTTCTCCTTATTTATATCACCATTACCGAGAGAGACGCGACATTGCTGAACAATTGCTTGCTTCATTTCAGGAGCATGGAATGGTGAGTCGCTCTGAGGAGGAGGAAGAATCCTGAAGACGGTTATGAAAAATTGGTTTTTTTCAGCCTGAGTGAAGGAAAAATGTGATTGAAAGAGTCTTAAGTGGACACAATAACTAATTCAAGATAATGATGTTGAAAGAAGCACTGTTTTTCCAAGTGATTTTCGTAATGAAGGAGGCGAATCCATGCCCAGCCCTGGAATCTCTTACTTAGAAACCTTCTAAATCATCTATTACTGACAATAATCTTGGTTTTGCTTATTTTAATGAGGCATCTCTGGTAAATGGTTGAGTTTTGTTTTATTTCCTTCTTTGCTTTCATGGTAGACTGGTCTAGATTTTCCATATATTGAATTTTCCGTAGGAAAATTATTATTTACTTATTCTTATTAAAGAAATTCCTCTGCTAATTTCAGGGTGACAACTGACAGCCTCTGATTTCTATTTTGAATGGGGAGGAGTCAAGAATATTTCAGATATTCCTCAGCCTCCAGGCAGGATAAAACATCAGATTAACAATGTACTGGGGATGTTAATGGAGAAGCTGGAGAGTGCAGACAAGCCCTGCACTCATTTCTAACACTGTTTGGGCATTCATTAAAACACTTTGTGCAAAAATGAATTCCTCTAGGATGTCGTAGCTGGTGTCATTCTTCCTAAAGACTGGATCTGTTGACCACATGAGACAATGGGGCAGCTGGACCACCCGTGGTTCTGTGTCCTTTTTGATCATTTTGTTATTTACTAGAGGGTAAATTTTACCATACTAGTGTGTAGGAAGTTCATTCTTCTCCAGACAATTTTACAACTGTCTCTTTACAGAAATGATGCCAGCTTTAAAGTAATTTGTTCAGATTTGAAGTAACGCCATAAAAGAGGAAGTTGTATCAGCTCTACTGCAGTGGCTGATAAACCCCTCTAAGTCAGTACAAAACCAGTTTTAAGTTAGTAAGGGTTGTGTAAGAAAAGTAAGTGCAATATCGAATTGCCAGAAACCAAGTTCTCTCAGATGGCTTCTGTGCTTTGGAGAGGATGCCTGTCTGCTCCAAGTGCTTGTCCAGTTTGGGGCTTTTCTTAGGAATCCAGGATGAAACTTGATTTTTGCAACGGCTGAGCCTCAGAAGCTCTCATGAACTCCTGGTGGACTTGCAGTCCAGGCAGAACAGATTGAGAAACGAGATTCTCTTTTTCCCACACTTTCCAAATTTATGACATCTGGTTTTAACGCTCAAGCATTTAAGTACTTTTCACTGAAGAATGCAAGAGACCACCCAGAATATCCACCAGCCCGGTGGTTAGGAAACTCATCTGGCTCTTCTGGTGTGACTCCTTTTCTCTGGTTCTGATTTTGAGGAGAAATTCATCCTGAAGGTGGGAGCTGGAAGAATACAATCAAGTCTTACTGTGACAAACAGCATCCCAACATTGTAATGAAGAAGGGGCATGGCAAGTTTTAATGGCGGCAACGAAATCAGAAGTTTCTTTTCTGCAAGGATTGCTCAAGTCTTCCCAACAGCAGTTGACACATTGTCACTCTGCTGCAAGAGCCAGTATGTAAATGTTCTTGCAGCTGTACTATAGATCAGTAAATCTACTGCCCAGTGTTAGTGACCTGGCTTCTGGAAAGAGTTGGTTCTGGAAATCAAGACACCTCAAGGTCGCCAGATTGGTGTGATGAATTAGTGCAAAGAGGGAAGGTTAATCTCCATGGTCTGAGACGTGGCAATTGGGACAAGATTCACACAATCACAGAATTAACTAGATCGGAAAAGACCTTTGAGATGATTGTGTCCAACCTATGACCCAACACCACCTTGTCAATAGACCATGGCACTGAGTGCCACATGCAGTCTTTCCTTAAACACCTCCAGGGATGGTGACTCCACCAGCTCCCTGGGCGGCCCATTCCAATGCCTAGTCACTCTTTCTGTGAAGAACTTCTTCCCAATGTCCAGCCTAAACCTCCCCTGGTGCAGGTTAAGATGTGTCCTCCTGTTCTGTCTCTGATTGCCAGGGAGAAGAGACCAACCCCTCTCTGTATACAGGAGGCTCCTTGATAGAAGAACAGGCAGAGGAATTAATGTTTGTTGTGCTGAAGTGCAGCTTTATGATTTGCAGTCCCCTAGACTGGGAGAAACCAAATGGCATGGAATGCTATCAGGATCTATAAGGAGCAGTCATGTGTTGTGTTTGAGATGATCTGGACTGGTCCCTGCACTGTTCTTCCCTTTCTCCAGCTCTCCTTCCTGTAAATCACTCCTGCACACATTCACACCTACCCAACATATATGGAAATAATTAAAGCTTTGGAGAGGAAGTGTTTCCCGTGATAAATTGGTACTTGAGTGCTGTGGAAAATTGACAACAAATTGCCTCTGACAGGATTAGGGATCCCTGGTGAGGGATTGTGTGGAATCTTGAGAGACACCTGCCGCCCCTGTAGTGCTCCCCCCACGTCCCTGCCTCTCGCAGCGCTGCGGCTCAGCCAGGCTGCCCCACCGCCTGCTTCCTCCTGTGGAGCAGCACGAAAGCAGCTTAGCAAAACAGAATAAATGTGTGAGGCTGGAAGGGCTCGCTGAGCACCAGCCAGTGTCAGAGGAGGGTCATTGATGGCTGTGCCAGTGCAGGTCGAGGTGCTGGCCAGTGCTGTTGGACAGGAACATTGCTTTTGCCATCTGAGTAAAAAAATGCCATTGAGTTATGCTTCCTACACCTACAGCAGTGACAGACCTTCCTTTTTTCTTTTTATTTTCTACGTCAGAGTGTTGAAGGAAATTGTACATGAAAACCAGTAAGACTCTGTGGGGAGAGCAGCTAATTTCATCACAGTATCAGCCTCCACGTCCAGCTTTATGTACTTGTGTTCAGCCTTCTCTAACCAGCAGTGCTGGATTTTGATTTTTAAGCCTTTTTTCCCCTTCTCTCCTCAAGCATTGAGCTCTTCTAGAACAGAATCCCACTGTTTGTGTTGGATGCATCTCCTTTAAGAAGTGAGACAGGCTGTAGCAATATTTATTAGACCGCATAGAGGGGGTTATTCCCTTGGTAGATCTGAGTTCATATAACCAAGCCAAGAGCTGGAAGGCAGTGGCACTATCTGCAGCCACCTGAACCCAGGAATCACTAGCCACATGGGGCTGGCAGGGAAATAAAGGCTTATTGCCCATCCCTGCCACAGCTGTGACAAGCCAAGGTGTTTTAGGCCAGCAGAGCTGGATAACACTGGGTTGCTCAGCCCTGACTATTTGCAGCATCTCAGTGTTGGAGCTTGTAACCAAGGACAGTGAGCAGTCTGATCTGACTGAAACTTCCTGCTGGCACCAAGTAAGATTTTTTTTGATGTTATGGGCTTGTTATGATCCTGACGTTTTCAAACCTGCTGGTGCAACTGTGCTCTTTTATCCCAGCAGAAAAAACAACGGTGAAAGGCCTCTGTTGGGCAGTGTGATGTGGAAACAGTTACTGTGTGTGATGGCTTTGTGATGCAAGGCCCTACTACCAACCATTTTCTCCTTGCATTATGGTTTCTAGAGGCTTAAAGCTTTAAAGGCTTAAGGTTTGTTGCTATTATGTTTAACTGGATACGTGGCTAATGTCTTAGAAAGCTCAGGGACAAAATGACATCTGCAGAGGCTTCACCTGCTGAGCCTCTATTTTAGATGTTTAGTGTAAACTGCTGGGGCATGTGCAGCCAAATCTGGAGCTTTGTTTTCTTTCAACAGTGCCAAACTAATGCATTTGATTGTGTTGTGTGTGAACTGTGGCCATTTACTTCTGCTGAACAGATTTTGCTTGCTTTCCTTGCTCTATAATGCTTCTGTCTTGTTTTATTAGCAAACCAAAGTCACCTTGGGTGTAGTGTAAGCAACCCAGTCTGTGTAGGATTGGGGTTGACAAATCTGCCAGGTTTTCCTGGGGTTAGTAATTGCTTGGTTTTAAAGTTTGTTAGAGAGAGATGCTACTAATAATTTTAAAAAGCTGTCTGTACCAATCAGAGGCTTTTACTGCCACCTGTGAGAGCTGAGGGGCCCTGATGGCACTGGAGGCTGCTCTGAGGGTCCCAAGTTTGTGGTTCCTCCATGATCCAACCCTTATTTAAATAATAATAAATTTTAAATTAAAAAAAAACCCCAAAACAACATCTCCTGAAAGCTCTCAGTACAGTGGATTAAATCTGGTGTTTGGGTCTTGTGGCTTTGTTCTCTGGTGTCTGTCTGGGCATGGATGCCAAATGCAGTGTTTCCTTGACTGGAACTGTATCCTGTCTCTGGTGGATTTTTCTGGGGTCTGATGAAGGTTGATCTTGCTCTGCCTTTGGCTCAGTGAAGGCTGAGTATTCCTTTTGCCCTTCCCTCCCTCCAACATAGCTTTTTTTTCTTTTAATGGGAGCTGCTGAGGCTTGGTATTTCTGGGAGCATTTCACTTGTTTATAAATATTTGATGGGTTCAAGACCATCTGCTGGCAACATGAAATAGGTTCAAATCTGACTCAGTGAAAACATGGAAGAATTGAAAATATGGGAAGTAACAAAAACTAAAAATTATATTGAGGTGCTATTGAGTGCTGGTGGGAGGTGATATCCGAGGGTCATTTGTACTTTTGCATTGCAGAAGTCCCAGCAGAAATACATTGGCCTCTGTAGTGAGGAGCTGGACCTGCTGGTGTTGGCCCTTGTGGTGAGTGTGTGGCAAAGAGGAAGATTCTGCAGATAAATCTTTGGGTTTAGGTTAATTTTTGTTAGAATGCTTTGGATGTCTTGTCAGGTCCTGGATACTCTCAGTCCTCACTGAGCAGTGGGCATAGACCTGCAATGGATCTATGTGCAGTCCAACCAAAAAAAATCCTGAACAAACTTTTAGCATTTCACGTGGATTAGAGAGGATGCCTTCCTGTGGCGAAATCCAGGAACCCAGCCCTGACAAAGGGATCAGAGGTGGAGGGCAGTTCTGAGGACAGTGATGGATGGTGACTGGGGGGAAAGCGGCGAGGGGAAGGTAGGATAGGGGCCAGTACCTGGAAGCCAAATTCAGCAAACAGCGTGGACATTGGGCACAAAGAGATAAGAAAGCAGCTGGCCACTGGGATAAGCTGCCGTGGAAATTGTGGACATTTTATCTTGCTCTCAAATCACGAGTACCTGCCTAGCCAGAGGATGAATTTTAGCTTCATCTGTCTTTGGAGATCAAAATCAGCCTATCTGTCGGTGAAGTCTGAGAATTTCTTATAGGCTTGGGGTAAATGCCACGAGCTGATAGCACAGCTGGACTATGACAGGCAGTTATTCCATGATAACGTGTCTCCTCCTCTCTGCCATTTGTGTGGGGTGGCTGCAGTTACTCCAGAGTCTGGCTCATGGTAGCAGGGTGTTCATGGGCCACGGAGTGGGATGTCTTACACAGCAGAAAACACTCCATGTTTTTAAATCTGACTGGTTTTACAGGATAATACCTTTTGTACTGACACCAAATGAAGCTTTAGCTAGTTGATAGAGTCTGCCAAAAATCTGTATTTATGAATTACAAGCTTGTAGCCTTATGATCAGATCTTCAATTAGAACAATGCAGATTTTTGAGAGTGTTTTGCATCTGAAAGTCCTTATGTCTGGAGGAGGAAGATGTGGGCCAGAAAAGCACAAGCACTCAGGTCAATTCATCATGTAGTTCTTGCTTCTCTTCCCAAAAGAGAAATGGGAAAATTGAAAACATGTTAACATTTGCAAAGGGTTTCTGGTTTTGTTTTTCTTGCTTTGAAATTACATGTTCACTGCAATTTAAAAGAATCAACTTGTCTCCAGTAAAACTTTCCTTTTGGTGTTTTGTGAACCTTCCATTTCATCTGGAGATTAGGATTTCTGTTTTAATAGCTTTATCTGAGAAAAGGTTTAAACTGTTGTTTGGGGGAGTGCATCTGGATCTTGAAAATGGAAAAATCAGATTTGGGAACTGCTTTATATCCAGTTGTCATTTTAGTTGCTGGCAATTTCTAAAAAAGAAATCTTAAGGCTTTTTTTTTTTCTTTTCCAAAAATAAAACTATTTCTTGGGACAGCACCTGATAAGAAGGATATTTGTCTTGGCATAGATTACTTTTCATTCTGAAGTGCTGAAAAGTTACTTTTCAAGACTTTGTTGCATTTTCGCAAAACTGGAATGAAATATGGTCAAAGTACTGGTATGTTGTGCTCTCAGATGGGTTTACTTTAATTGTAACATCTTTTTTCCCCTGGTTTAATCAAAAAAGAGATGATAAAGAACATCTTGTAGTAGATCAAAGTCTGTCACACTACACAGTCTGGAAAAGACATAAAGAAGGCAATTAAGGTCTGTTAGTCGTGGCTTTTTAAGAGTAGTTTGGGAGGAAAGCTTACTTACATAGAGAATGGGGTTTGTGGTGTTGGATTCAAATGGCTTTGGTGCCACCTGTGATGGTTCAGTCTCAGTAGGCTGCTCTTAGGGGAGTAAAGGTTGGGTGATGCCGTTTAGTCATGTCCCTTGGTCATGGCAGCAGCAGAGGTGATCAAGTACGTATGAAACCCTGGGTGGATTTGAACAGTGAGCATCCCACGGCCTTTGGGAATGCTGGCTGCCCTCCAGGCAGGACTGAGAAAAGGCAGGGCTTGTAGGTGAGCAGTAGTCCTGGAGAAAAGGGTCTGTGTGCATCGAGCTCCGGCTTCAGATAAAACATCCTTCTCCTGTTGTTGAAGTTCCCTTGCTCAGTGTGGGCTTCATCAGCAAGGGATCTGTCCACCATAAACCTCCTGCAATCCCCATTTCAGGTGGTGAAATAAAAGATGGTGCCAGTGGAGACCATGGTTAGAAACAGCCATGCTAGCAAGCCATGGCTGGCAGGAGGGAGTTTGCCCTTGGTCAAGGGGAATCAAATTAGGTTGTGAAATATTGAAGCAAATAAATGGAGTGTACAGTCTTTCCCCAAAATGATCTGTACTGTGCTGTACAGTGTTGTTACACTCTGGACCTTGCTCCCATCTGCCTGCTGAGGAGCTGCCCTCCCTGGGGACCTGGCATCAGTGCTGTTGAGTGATTAACCTGGGACTCTGTCAGCTGTCCATCGGTCCTCCATAGGCCATTAGCTGCCCAGAAATCCCTGGCCTCAGGCTGTCCTTCCTGGTGTGGTGAAGAACAGCTGTGAGCACAGCCTGACCTTAAACCAAAATGAGATGCTTCGCAGTTTAAAGTAAGGGCAAGGGTGATGGATCCATCCTCTAGTACCAAGCTCGTGCCAGGGCTCTCTGTCCTCTGTGTTTCAGTCAGTGCCTCGGTGTGTTGTGTATCGAGGCACTAATGCTAGAAATTACAAGAGGGTGGTTGCTCTGCTGGGTGGAAAAATGTGTCACTAAAAGAAGGGTGACAGCAGCCAGTGACAAACCACAGCAGGCAGAGTATTTAGCAACCTGGGCTCCCTGCTGTGGGAAGGGGTTAAGAGGAGGGAGAGATCATTCATAAAAGAGCAATAAGGTCTTGCTTGCTGGTAAGTAATTTCTGTCACGTTGTTTCACACAGAGCATGCTAGAGAGCAAAGCCAAGCCACAGTGGAAACAACAGATGAGTTGTTTCCACTGGGGGGACTGTGCAGACCAGGTACTTACTATTCTCTGTTCCTCTCCCCAGTCAGCTGTGTCTCTGAGGAATGTGCACACTTACTAAAACAGTGCAATTGGTAACTTCATTTTTAGTAGTTAACTGTATTAAGTGCTAGTGATATACACTGAGTAAGTGTTTTCTGTTATTCCATTTATTTGAGCAGGGTTCAAAGGTTTTTTTTGCATCAAGGCCATAGTTAACAACTGTGTTTAAGATCACAGAATAAAGCTGGAAGAAAACTTCTTCAGTCTCATTGCTGTACTGGTGTTTTCTCTTGCCTGACAGGTTTATCTCCTAAGTCACAGTCTTTGTCTCCTATTCTGAAAGCTATCCATTTGTGGTTACACTCATCCCTACCCTGGGCTTTTGATAAAATGGGTGCCCCGGGTGTCAAGTGGCTTGGAGGTGACAAAAACACCAGGCTAACTGAAGCAGCTTTGTCAGGGGCCATAGAATTTTGAGGCTCAAATCCATAATTGTCATAGCTAGAGCTCAGCTCTGGAGTGCTCTGTGCAGTGAGAGGGGTCAGGAGTGTCCCATTCAGGATGTGCATTATGACTTTTTTCTCGAACCACCTGGTGAATGGTGCTCTGGGGATGAGTCAGAGTGAGTTCCCCATGTGGGTTCCCTATTTGGGTCCCTCTGTGGTGTGGGGTGAATGAAGCAGGATATTGTGGGGCAAAAAGCCCCTGCAACACCCACCGAAACACTCTTGAAAATACTTTGAAGAGCGAGCTAGGAAGTGGCAAGTTGCTTAACAAAAAGTTGAAAGTGTAGTAGGATGCTTCTCTTCAGGTAAGTAACAAGTTGAAGCTGTAAAGGAAGAGGCTTGTGTTGAACACAGTTCTGCCCTTTGCACATTTGCTGGTGTTAGTATCCAAAGTGCAGGGGGTATTCCTCTGCCTGTTTTAAAAGATTTATCCCCCCTGGACAACACTTATTTTGACCTCTGTCCATGGAAAAAATTGCCAACACTCTGGGAAGAGTTTGAATCTAGAAGGGTTTGAACCAGATGATAGAATAGTTTGTAGTGGTGTCACAAGGTGAAGAATTTAGAGGTTTTGGGGTTGTTTATGTAGTAAATAGACAAAAGCTAAAAATGCCAAGATGGAGGACAGTTGTTGTTCTCCAGGGTTTCTTCTCCTTCTTCTATACCTCCATGTCTTGCGGCAGAAGTGATTTAGAGTGATTGGATGAAAAATTCCGCAGTTCCTGTCCACGCAGGAGCTGGGTTTGTTGGGCATTGGCAGAAAAGTGAAAATATGTTTCGTTTCAAACTTCTATTGGGTCAATTACCTTTAAAAGGTCCAAGAATTTGTGGTAAGCTCTCCTTTCAGCTCCCATCTTTTGAACTCTCTGCAGGGTGCTGTGTCCAGCACTCTATTTCTCTGATAACGCTAATTAAAACAACTATCTGAAGCAAAGAATCCGAAGACTCCTCTCGTCTTTTCGACTTTTTGGCCAGGACTCTGTAATCCTCCTCTGTCAGGGGAGTCACACATATCACAGTAAAAGTGATAGCTGGTTGGTTAAAGTCCCTCCACAACACTCATGGAAAACTTTGGAGAGGCAGGAGCCAGCCCTGATCATGGTGTCCCTCCGGAGTATGAATGTACTTGTGGTTGAGGCTTCTGTTGTGTTACCCTGTTTCTCAGTTTTCATGCCATCTTTTCTTCTGCTTCCAGTCCTTTGTGTTTTGGTTTTTTCCTGTGCTTACACTCCCCTTGGTCCTGCTCTGAGTTCACCTCCCTTGAAGTGGAGATTTGTCCTTGGATATTGCTTGACCTGCTTAGCCAAGGTGTTTATCTTCTGCAATGCAGATACCAAACTTCAGTTTAATGTTTCCCCAGGCAGTTTGTTGGCTGAGGCAACGCATGGGGAGGTTCCTTGGGTAAGTGCATTTGCCTTCCCTGACCCCTCCAGAAATTTGGAGAGGAAGTTGAGGGGTGCAGCAAATCGGACCAGGGGGTGAGTGGAGAGGGGAGAAACAAGTAACTTTGCACTAGCAACAGGCACTGTGACTGCCTGCTGCTTCGTGAGGCTTGACGTGAATTCAAGTGGATATCTAGTAGTGGCAAACAGAAAGCCAAAAATTACTTTTTTTTTAAAAAAAAAGATCTTTTTGCTCTTGGGCTGAAAAATTTCATGATGACTCAGAAGAAATTGAAATACTTGCATCCAGTGGTGACTTTAAACTGAAAAGGAAGCCTCGTATTTCCCGGGGTGTGGTCGTGAAAGCATCTTGTAGCCACGCAGTCAACTCCTTGCAGGAGCTTTTAGTTGTATACCAAAGACGGAGCCCCTTGCTCCATAATGTTGTTTCTCCTCATGGAGAAAGGTTACAGGGAAATGATAGTAAATGATGTGGTGTGTCTGCAAATCATTGGTTTGAGGGGCAGTCGTTCCCATTCCAGTCACTACTCCATCACTCAGCCCTTAACGTTGCATAATTCCTGTTTCATTTACTGCTGCTTATGATAGGGGAGCTCAGCCCAGCAGTCAAGGATGGTGCCAAGAGTACCTAATCAAATCTGGTCATGCAGATCCCTGTCTGCGGGCTGGGCAGGGCGCAGAGCATTCCAGGGCTGCAGCGAAACTGGACTCGCTGTCCTCTTCCTGGCTTCAATAGCAGCTAGAAGAAATGGATGCCCAGGTGCATTGCCTCTACTGGTGACCCAGCCCTCTCCCCCTGCCCCCTTCTTAGAGGATAATGGTGGCCCAAGTACAGCATCTCTGCTGTGGGGCTGTTTTTCCCAATTATTCTCCCCACAATTTGTGAAGTGAGAGGCTGCTGAGACCTGATGTCTGGGCAGCCTGCTGCAGGTGATGCTCCTTGGAGGATCCTAGTGACCAAAGAAAGAAAGAAAAGGCGTGGGTGCTCTTTGCTTGGGGAGTTCTGCATGGCTTTGTGACTATCCCTTCCCAGTGCACCGGATGCCAGCAGGAGCTAAAGCTTGGGTGACCTGTATTTCGTTGCTCAAACTGCTGGAGAAGGAGCTGAGCCACTGCCATGCCATGAGTGTCTGAATTATGTTCTTTTATTGGCTTCCTATATTATAAGAGTGAATACATCCTTTAGCTGGTCATTCTCCATTTCTCTTTGGAGTGTGTTGGGGAGAGGGTCTCTGTGTGTCTGAGCCACTGAAGTGCAGCAGTGATGAGCTAAAGACAGCAGAAGCCTACATAAAGCCCCAATCTCTCGCTGCACTCTTTGCTCACCAGGAGAAAACCAGACCCTTTGGGCTCTGTGGCATTTGTGAGTTCTCTTCACAGCTCTAGACTGCAGTCTTGGAGGTTGGGTTCTCCTCCAAATCTGACCTCGTTGCAGTCCCCCACGAGGGAGCTGATCTGTAGGAAGTGCTGGGTGCTGCGAGCAGAGCAGCGCATGCAGCAGGTGGGAGATGAGAAGGGATACGCCCGGCTCTGGGCTGTGCTGGTGACGCACACTTTGCCTACCCACAGCTGCTTTGTTCTCAAGGCCACTGCTGCAAATTTAACCCAATCTGTTCACAGCTTCTTCTGCTGATGTGTCCTTCTGAATGCTGTTGTCTGTGCTCTGCCCCAGCCTCAGCTGCTTTGCACCCTCCTGCCTCTCTGCAAACGCTGGCAAGAGAATGTGGTGCTCAGAAGGGCACCGGGGCAGAGTTAGGAGCTGCAGAGCTGTGTGTGACAAGACTGTGTGTGTTGGCTGTCCTAAGTGTTTTCCTGAGGCAGGTGCCAAACAGAGGATAAATCCTTGTTGGCTGGTGCCACTCCCTGGGAATATCAGAGCTTTGGTCTGTCTTGGTAAGCTGGGTGAGTGGCAGTGAATTGGAAAGGGGCATCTCTGTTGTAGAAGTAGGATACCCCAGCAGGGAGTCATCATATGCACCCGCCCCTTCTGCTCCAGACTATTTGCCTAGCTGCAGAAATATTGCCCCTCTCCTACCACCCATCATCATTTCCCCAGATCTTGTCAAGCCTCTGCAATGAGGGCTCCTTGAGCAAACTCTTTTTTTCAGCCTTTCACACCCTTCCAGCATCAAAGCTCCACAGCACTGCAAGCACTCACTGGGAGCACTTGGGATTGACAAACTGCTGCTGTGTGAGGCTGGCCAGGAAGAGAATGATGCCCTTCAGGGAGGAGAAATAATAAAGGTTTTGAAAGAAAAGGCTATGAGGTGGGAAAGTTTGTCAGGGCTTGGAAGTAGAAACCAAATCTACCTTTCACATAGGGATGCTCTTACCTTCAAAATTATTCTGGCTTGCACTGGTTTGTTTTACATGAATGGAGGATGCTTTGACTTCATGAATGAATTTTTACTTCTACAGAAGTAGCAGAACATCTGTGACCTTGGGTTGTGCGCTTACAATTGAACTTACAGCAGTGGTTTTGCTTGTGTTTGAGGATTGCGGCTCCAGGGTGCCAGGCACTGCAGGGTAAACACCATCAGCAAAATGCTACAGGAAGAAACAGCTGCCTTAGCTGGCAGCTGCTGGGGAGCTACCTACGGGCTACGTGTGAAGGAGAAGCAGCCAAGCCATCAGGCTCATTTTGTAGCACAGCTTACACCAGATGTTGGAGCTGTGATGTGCAATATGGTATCTCACCTCCAACACAAACCACACCTGGTGCCTGGAGCAAGGTGGAGAAGGTGTGGTTGCCAGACTTGCTATTCACAGAAAGTATGGTAATCCCATATATGATGACGTTCAAAAATACTTCTACACAAAAAAAATGCTTTCTGACCTTGTGCCTGCAGGTGCAGTTTTAGGCTTCAAGGCATATTTTTGTCTAAAGATATGTACTTCTAGAGAAAGAACTTGGCATGCGTTTTAAAGGCGTAAACATAAGAGCTCTCAGACAAAGTACATGATCCTGTGCTGTCTGCCTTGGCATTCATATCTCCTTCATCTGTTTCACGCTGCCAAATTCATTTGTTGTCTTTTGCTGTCAGTGGAGATAAACCAGTGCTAATTTAGTCCACAATACTGTTTTTGTTCAGTCCTGTGCTATGGAGCCAAATGCTCTGCTGAGATAAATCAGCACCCACCTTGGTTGTTGGCCTGGGAAACAATGGAATAAACCAGCTACTGCCATGCTGGGAATTGTGGTTGTCCTGCACCCATGCCATATTTGGTCTGTGAAAGTGGAAAGGGAGGCAGGAAATCAGCAGCAGCTGGACTTGTTGGTCGTTCTGCTGACAAGAGTGTTGTATGACTTAGTGTAGGTATTTCCTGCAGCCTGGTGTGAGAACCTGAAGGCCCTTTTCTGGTTTAACACTGAGTTTTGGGATTACACAGAACTGAAGAAGCAGCACAGCAAAGCGTGACCTTGACCTTGTGACTGGGCTCCTGCACAACCTCAAAGATAAATAAGGTATTTTTAGAAAGAACCCAACGAAAAATTAAAAAAAAACCCAAATAAAAAAAACCAAACCATGCTCCTGTGCACAGACACAAAGAAGGCGTATGCAAGGCACAGGTTTGCTTAACTGCCAAATCCAATTTGAAATAGTAACCTTTTAGTAGGAAATTCCTTTGCTATGGAAAAAGATTTCAGTCCAAACTTTTTTTTTTTTTTAGCTGAGCATGTATTGTGAAGGAAGACCCCTAAGAGATGGGCAATGATTTCCATCCCACTAGGGAGATGGAGAGGCTGGAGCACAGAGGAGAGGGAGCTGGCTTTCTCCATGGTCACACAGCAGCCAAGTCTGCAGCTGGAAAGCAGACCCAGACCTCTTGATTCTGTTTTCTTGTGCTTTCTGTTTTGATATTTTCTGTCACTTCCTGATAATTACCGTCCAGTCCTGCCATTTCAACTGAGCTAATATTTTAAAAGCTGCAATAAAAAATAGATGGGGAAGGTGTTAAAGGTGCCAAGTGGAGTTTCCTGTGTTCTCCTTTCAGATGCAGTTCATAGTTCACAGAACTGGGATGAGGTTCCTGCCAGTGGGGTTTCCCCTGGTATGGAAATATGTGTATAGTATATATACTATATAGCATAGTATATATATGTATTTACCCTGCTGCCATCCCAGGGATGGGGACCAAAATATGGCTGGGTGGCATTTTTGTGTCACTGGGTATACATAAAAAGAAAAATAGCTAAATAAAAACAAGGGGAAAAATCCAACACAACAACCCAAGGGCAAAAAATAACCCAACCCAAACGAACTGAAGGTAGTGGAAAGCAATTTCAGGTCAGCCAGATGACTTTGTTTCTCAGTGGATTTTGTTCTGGAGTTGAACTACTTGCAAATACAAATTTTAAGAAAAGAAAAAAAAAGGAAAGAAGAAAAATGTCCCATGGGGATGGAGATAAATGAAATCAAATGCTGAACTTGAAGACAAGTGAGTGTGAGAGGTGGGGGGGGATTGGTGAGAGCAATGACATTTTAGGTCAGGAGTCATGGAAGTTGAGGCCTTTCCTAAAGCTGTTGCTGTTGGTTTTGGTTTTGTTTTTTGGATCCTCCACCAAACCGAAAAATGTCTTGTTTTGCATGACTGTGACAGTCTTGGTTTGGAGGTGATTTGTACAAGTAAGTGTTTGTCAGAGGAAAATGAGAGGCTGTGACATTCCTGACTTATGCTAGGGCTTCACCTGACCTCTGGCATGCAAGATGATGGATGTTTCTTCCTGTAGTTTTTTGGAGATGAATTTTCCACCACCTGCCTCTGATATCTGAAGTCTCTGACGTGATACATGACTTTCCCAGGCTCTTAGTTAAATGTTCAGGCTGGGCAAGTGTTGATGCTGAGGAGCAGCTAATTTTTGTGTGTGTGTGTATATATATACAAAACATATTATATTGAAATACAACTATTATTAATTTGTAGTTAATTTCATTAATTCAGTAATTAAGTCCATATTTTTAAAACATAAAAAGTTCCCCTCCCAGGCATGGGAAACTACTGCTTTTGCCTTTGGTTCATTTTGAATGTATTTCAGAGTTTTGGGAGTTACTGAGGTGGTTGCTCCTCAGATCAATAAACAGATAAATGGCTCTTGCCCTCTTTGCTCTTGAATTTTTGAAACTGATTTGCAAAATTCCACTTCCTAATCTGCCCCCTTAATCCGAGCTCATCACTCTGTTTCAGACTGGCTCCTGATTCTTTGAATGATCAAGTAGGCTTCCTCTCTTTGTTCCCCTGCTAAAAATACAAACTCTTCAACGAAGCTGCAATTAATTTTTTCTAGTTATCATGTCTTTTTCTTTATCAAGTCTTCAGGTGAAATGTGGGTGTTCAGATATGAACAACGAGATTTTTTTGTCATTTTACCCTTTTGGTTTGGTGGCACTTGGGTAGGAAAAACAAAGGTATCCAAAAGGGGAAAACTCAACAGTGACATAATGTTAGCAAGTCTTTTAATAGATGATGTGGGTTTTTTGCTTTTTGAAAATCAGAAATATGAACTTCTGGAGGCTTTTATTGCTGAGGATGATGAAAATTAGCCCTCTGGGAAGCGATTCCTCCTCAGTGTAGCTTTTTAATTTGCCTGTCTGAGCCCTTTAATAATGTTACTGCATCCTAATTGGAAGTCACTTGAAGGCAGACTAGGTTTTGATTGTGATTGATTTAATAGATCCTTGTTGTAGCTGGTCTTGAGAAGCCTATCTTGCCTTGGTATGAAGCTATTAATATGCTCTTCTGAATATTGCTGCTCCTTGGAGGGAGTGGAGGTACAGTCCTCATGATTTAATTTGGCCCTGTTGTGTCTTGTGGTGGTTTATTCTGAAGTTGGGTGGTGTCCTGGAGGAAAGGGCAAAGGTTTGTTCTGTGGAAAATCCCTGTGGGGCCAAGAACAATGCCAGCAGCCACTGCTCCGTGACCTGGGATCAGGGCTGCAGCCTCCTGATGCCCCATCTGTCACTAGGGCAGGACTTGCTTAGCTGGGGTGAACCTGGTGGCTGTCATGCTGACATGTAGTGCAGTCAGGACACTCTGAAGATACCTTTCTAGAGGTGCTTAGCTGGTATTTCCCCTCCTGCAGGCCGTTTTGGACTTCTTAGTGCATCTGTAGATTTCCCTTGGACACTTTCCACTAACAGTGATGCAGCTGGCTTTAAAGCAATATAGAAAGGGTCAGAATTTGGCCTAGTCTCTATGTATAGAAAGAAAGTAGGAGTTACTGAGCTTCCCTTTCTTCACACCCTACTAGAGCACAGAACATTCCTGCTTGCTGGCTCAGTTAAGCTGCAGCCTAACGCTGAACTGCGTTAATTTTAGTTTATATTGGGAGTCTGAACACTGGTCAGAACCACAAAGTGATCTCTGATGGGCTCACCTTTTCAAGCTTAAGACCAAGACCTCTTTTCAGAAACCCCATTACTGATTCAACAGCAAAGGATATTAAAATACCAATCAGTTTATTTTAATTATACCTGTAGCAACCTGGGACAGGTACTGGTTTAGTTTTGAGAATGCTGACAATTTGACAGGTTAGAAGGAGGCCTGGGCTGGCAGGATGCCTGACCTGCAGAAGCACCAAGGTGAGGGCAGGCTTGCTGGGATAAAGTGGGCCCTACACATTGTAGCTCATTGCTCCTGGCCCACACCTGGAGTGGCTGCTACCTGAGCCAGCACAGTCTGATGGCAAAGACTTGCTGCCTTTTGCACCGTGTGGGGACAGGGATGACCCAAGTCCTCCTTTGCTTGGGGTGACCAAATGTGGCTGACCTCAGGGGATGCCACCCACATGCTGTGGAGCAGCTCTGACCCTGGGTGAGAGACCCAGAGTCCTGCACTTTCCCTCGTGTGACATGGGACACGCTGTTTCCGTGATGTAAAATGCTGCCTGGCCCCATAAGCGTGTTGTTCATCAGCCAGCTCCCTTAGCAGCTTGCTAAAGCTCATTCTGTTTTATCTACCAAGCAAGGGAGTTTGGTTTCTCATGACATCAGAGAGCAAACGAGTTGTGTGAGGATCCTGGTGCTTACCTACAGATTAAGGAGCACATCCAGGTCCTCAGGAGTCTTAACCACTCACTTCAGGGGATGTAAGATTCATCTCTGTGTCTGAGCTCTGACGCACTTTGTGCTGGCAGATGCAGAGAGATTTCCCTCACACACATCGTGAATTTGCACTGCTTTGCTACACATTACTTGTAGTCGTTCCTCTTCCAGCTGTCACAGGGCTCTCGTGCTGTGCCAGCGGTACCAGCTCCTTGGCATACTTCTGCAATGTCCCTTTGGAGAGGCTGGCATCTGGCTGCCCTGCTTTTTGCACTGGTTCTTTTGTAATGGCACTAAATGAAAAATGCAGAGCGCTGAGTCACGGGATAATGGTAACAAAAATGTTATTTGTGCTGGACTAATTGATCCTGTGTTGCCTGTAGCATGATGACTGACCTCCTGCTCGAAGGTCTGTCAAAGGCAGTGAGTGTTCTGTGTGCTGACGTGGCCTCTTTGCCCCAAAGCAGCAAGCTCCTTGTTCCTGCAGCATCTCGCTGCTGCCTGTGTGCCCAAGGGGGTTGTAACCAGCATGACCAGCTGGCTCGGGAGCTGAGGCTGCTCCCTGGGGCTTGCTGCTGTGGCACTCACTCAGACCCTGTGGAAGGGCCCTGGCCACCTCTGCCACATCTCTGCTTGCCCTCCTCTGCCTCTGTCCCGGGAGTCACCTCTGCTGCCCTGGAGATGAGTTTCAGGGTGAATCACAGGACTTTGCGCTCATCCTTCTGGCTGGATGCAGGGTGGAAAGATGCTGCAAGTTCACCAGCAGCATTATGGTTTGTTTTCTGTGAAAACAGTGACTGGCTTCAGATGCTCACCAGCAGCTTGGTGCAGATGCAGTGTCTCAAAACACTGATCTCTGTGTCCTTGGAGGTGGTGTCACCTCTAGTCCAGCTCGTTCCCTGGTACTAGATAATCCGATGACTCATGAGGGAGAGCTGATTTTGCAGCTAGAAAGGGCTGGGATACTCAGCCATGGACCATCCTATACTTGCATAGCATTGCTCCAGCTGCTTGCTTGGAGCCACAGTGACTCAGTCAGTGTGTTGGATGGTGCAGGAGAGCCAGCAGCCCCATCTCCACGGGGCTGTCCATGGGGAACCTTGGGATGTGAGAGCGTGGGGATGTAGAGGGCAAGGGCAGGGGATCAGGGAAGGTTGAGATGTGAGCAGTCAGGGAGCAGGCGGGGATGGGAGGAGGTCAGGACAAGAGTGATGATGTGCACCCCTACTGACAAAAGCTCAGCCTCAGAAAAGGTGCAGGCAGCTGGAGCTGGCAGACCTTTTCCAGCCACAGGAAATGCAGGTCAGGCGAAGTGATTAGACCTGGTGAAAGAGGATGGTGTGGGAAGAACTAATGCCTCTAAGGACAAGAGATGGCTAAAGGTGCTGCTGTGATGTGTGGCACAAGGGCCAGGCCCTGCCCCAGCCTGCATGGTGCTGGTGCACCAGCCTGGGCACAGGTATCCTGAGCCTGCAACTGGGTGGGGCAGGCAGCCAGGAGGACGCTGTGGCTGCCCCAGCATTGTCACAGCAGGTGGGACATGGAGAGCTCTTGGGGACGTTTTGCAGCAGGGCTGGGAGTGAAGCAGCAGCGTGTGCTGCTGATCCCAATGGCTCTCTCTCCCTTTGTGTGGCTCTCTGTTGGGCTTGTTTAGCTGACTTACTTGGAAGGCTTCCCTCAGGATTGGGATGTGGCCTGGTGGAAGAGACATTGCTGAGGTCAATCACCACAGCCAGGAGCAGGCAGTGACAATTCAGTCACATTCTTTGGCTTAAGGTGGCAGGGAACACTTGTTGGGTTTGCTGTCTGTGCTATTAAACCCAGCTGGTGTTGGAAGGTCAAGCAAAAAAGTAAACATGGAAGTGCCCTATGTAAGTATACATACAGAGGGAATAACATTAGAAAGAAGCTTCTGCAAACGGTCTGAGTGCCAAAATGTTCATGGGAACCAGCAGAGGTTTAAGATGGACCGAAATGAAGCGCTTGTTCCTCTCACACTTGAAACAACTCTCTAAATGTAGCAGGAGTGCCTGTATACTGTATGTCAGCAACCAGACCAAAACCTCCACCTTCTAGTTAAACAAGGAGTCAAAATCTTCCTGCTTTTCCAAGCTTTAACCTCCTTTGCCAGAGACACGCTGGGTCACCACCATCACATTCTGTGCAAGCACCTGAGCTTCAGGAGCATCTTCTCTTCTCAGGAGCCTTTGAGGATGTAAAATCCCTGAAGGTCTTCAGTTTTTATTCTTTTTTTTCTTCTGTTTGGTTCTATGGGGAGTTTTTTTGTGTACAGGCTTACTTTGCAGTTATGGGCTGTGACTTTCAGTGTGGCTGTGCCCTGGATTGCCCAGTGCTGGGGGGAGGTTTTCTACATGAGTTGCTCTGTATAAATAAACCCATGACAGCAATGATGAAAAATGCAGGCTTTTGCTGTAAAAGTGCATCAGCTGCTACTTATTCTTAAAGAATCCTTCCACAAAATCATCACAAATCACAGCAAAGAGGAAGGAATGATGTAGTCTGACAATAGTATTTTTTTTAGACAGACAAAAAGATGTTGTGTAGAGAAAAGCAGTAACTCTACAGGATTCTAAAAGTCTGTTGAGCAATTGCCCCCTGGAAAGAATAGCTTTACAGCATATGCACAGAAGTTTTAACTCTTGGCTGCCCTTTAAACTAAGATAGTGTATTTGGTATCACTCTGGCTTCTTTTGCCTTTTTCTAGGATGCTGAAGATCTGCTTTTATCTTCCCATGATGTATGTTGGCGCAGACTGCTTCATTACACCATGATGCCCTAGAGCCAGAGGGGAAAACTGAGAATGGGAGGGTGTTAGGCTGAGGCTGGAAATAAAGGTTGTGTTGGTAGCTTGGGGTGTTAGGTCTGGAGCAGGCTCCTGGTGCGAAGTAAAATACCCAGCATGCAAAGAGAGTCTCCATGACTGCAGGATGGGAAAGGGCCTCAGCCAGGCTCCCCTTGTCCAAAGGTCTGGCGCCTGGGAAGCAGCTGGGTAAGGGTCTGGTGTTCTCTGTGGCTGTCTGTGCACGTAGCACATGGTTGTCCTTCACTGGTGAGGGCTGAGACAACTTTAAGAGTACTTGGCAAGAGGTGTTTATGCCTTGCCTGGATCCAGCATCCTTCAGCAGCCCTGTCTCAACACCTGGAGCATGCTGCCACGCTGCACGGCTCCTCTGTTCAAGTGCTGCAAGATTTACTGGCTCTCCAGCTGCTGCTAATAACGATGCATTTGTCATGTGCTGCTTAATTAGCACGGAGCATGAATCACAATAAAGAGAAGTGAGGTACCTGTCAGTTGATTATACCAACAATGTGGCTGCGAACATAAAATAGCTCCGTGTTCCAGCCATGCAATACCACAGTCGCTGTTACTTCAGCCTATGGCTGAATAAACACAGGGAGAGCAAGGCTGCCTGTTCCCTGCAGGCACAAAGAGCAATGGATTACCTGACCTTGGAGGGATGGATTTCTTTTTTCCCCCTCTAGACTTGACACCTGCCTGACATTTGATACCTGTTATCACAGGAGGACAAACAAAAAGCTCGTTGCCTGTCTTGCAGAAGCAGAGCCAAGGGCAAAGCCTGCCGTCATCTTCCTTGATGTGTGTTGGCAGTGCTTGATGCTGGCTGGATTAGCTTGTTTAATTTGCTCCCTGTGTGCCTTTCAAAGCGATAACCGCATGAAAATGACTGGGGTTCGGTTAATACCAAAGGGCTCCTTGTTCTGAGGGGTTGGTTTGGGATACAGCTGCTCTGAGGGGTGCACATCCAGCCCCTGTTAGCTGTCTGGCTTGCTGCTGGTCACAGATGTGGTCAGAGATGGTCCCTGCTTGATGCTCTTCAGGCAAAGAGGAGCAAACATTGCATCTCTGTGCTTCAGAGACGATGGGATGAGCCAAGTGCCCTGATGTCACATGGCAGATCTGTGGCAGCTGTCTCCTGAATCCCAGATGGACCCGTGGTTATTTTCTGTCCAGGCACCTGGCATGCCAAGTGATGTGCATGTCTTGTGGCTTGACTTTGACTTGTCACTGTGCACAGAGCCTTGCAGCCTTCCTTCTCACTGCTCACAGCACCCAGGCCAGGCCTCCTGCCTGCACCTCCTCCCTCTCCAAAGTGCCAGGTCAGCTACGAGAGAAACTCCTTGGCTCAATAGCTGAGGAGCCAAGTGCCTGGTGATCCTTGTGCTGGGATGTGTTAATTCAATACTAAAATAATATAAACTTCTCCCCAAAATGTTCAGGTGAGAGTTATGTTGATGAGCTTTGCAGTGTTGGTGACTGGTGTGTTAGCTGGTGCCTGCAGTTTTGCCTGCGCCTGAAAAACCTTGGGTTTTGCACAGAGGCTGAATTTGTGTAAGAAGAAAGAGTAACAAGGCTGCTGCCAACCTGTGTGTTTCAAATGGCTTTGGGAAATGTTGCCTTTTAAAATGACAGATAAATTCTGTGGGTAAACTGGCAGTATTTCAAAAAGGTATCTGTCTGAGCGAAAAACCTAAATGTTTTTCAAGTATTTAGCTGTGCTACCTTCTCTTGTAATTAGTGCACTGTAGTACTTAAGACATGATACTAAATTGGTGGAGGCTAAGTACTGTCTTTTCAAGGAGTCAGTGGTGAGGCTGCTGGCTTGAGTACTGTGCTCAGTTTTGGGCCCCTCACTACAGGAAAGACATCGAGGTGCTGGAGAGAGTCCAGAGAAAAGCAATGGAGCTGGTGGAGGGTCTGGAGCACAAATTCTGTGAGGGGGAGCTGGGGGTGTTTAGCTTGGAGAAAAGGAAGCTCAGAGGGACCTTATTGCTCTCTACAACTGCCTGAAAGGAGCTTGTAGCCAGGTGGGGGTTGGTCTCTTCTGCCAGGTAATGAGCAATAGGACAAGAGGAAACAGTCTCAAGCTGTGCCAGGAGAGGTTTAGATCGGATATTGGGAAAAATTTTTCGTGGATAGTTGAGTCACCATCCCTGGAGGTTTTTAATAGACGTGTAGATGTGACACGTGGGGGCACGGTTTAGTGGTGGCTTGGTGGTGCTGGGTTAATGGTTGGAATTGATCTTAGAGGTCTTTTCCAACCTGAATGATTCTGTGATTCTCATTCAAATCCTGCCCTCTGTCTTAGCCCTGGTACTGCAGCTATTTATCTCAGTATAATTAATCCCTGATTTAGCTTTGTGCTTCATGGCTGGAGACTTCTGAGATGTGTCACCACCTGGGGAAGAAGTAAGGAGTGACTCCACTGGATGCCCACTGTGGTACTCCACATGTGCCGCCTTCTTTGTTAGGCTGGTACATACAAAGCAGATCAGTGCTTACTTCCTGTCTCTCAGGAAAAGAGTGCTGTGCTGAAGTTACTTTTCTCATCATTTAGCTTCACTGAACACCTTATAAGCTTACGCTGGTGTAAATTTGGTTGCACAAAGAATATCAGAGAGCCTTTGTTAACTGTTTGCCCACTGCAGCTTTTCCCTCTGAGGGGACAGCTCTTGGATGTTGCTCATCCCAGCCTTGGATCAGGTTCCTGCAGTGCTGCTGTGTCCTGGACAGGACAGAGGTAGAGCCCTCACCCAGGGTCCTCCAAATCAGAAGCACCTGCAGCCATGGGGCTTTGCCTGTGGGCCACCCAGGGAGGCTGCGCTGCCCGTCCTCTGGTGGGGGTGCATGGACAAAGTCCTAGGTCGTCTCCCTTGTTCTGGGACTTGATGTCCTGCCAGCTGCAACTGGGGAGCTCAGCAGGTAGTGCTGGGTTGGGATGTTTGGCCTTTTTGCTGTGGTGCTGATGGGATGCCCGGTGCTTTGAGACAATGTTCTCTGCGCGTTGGGGTGGTGCTGGTAAACACTGAAGCCAGCCTGAATAGTCCAAATACTGTAGCACACTGCAGAGCACTTGAAAAATGACATCACATGCAAAATAGCGGCCAAACTGGGAAGTTAGACTTTGTTTTTGGCAGGCAGAGGGCAATGAGACAAAGCACAGAAATGAGCTTTTAAAGAATTCTCAAAGAAAGACTGGCTTGAGTAACCAGTTTTGCCAGGGAGGATCCTCTTCTACTTGGAATATCAAATAATCTGATTTTAGGATGAAATTGCTTGCTTCTCTGCGTCATGTTCTGTTCTGATCCTTTTAATGCTGTCAGGAGTGGGAGAAGGAAAAAGCTTCGTCATAAGTTCTTTATTTAGGCTGTCTGGTCTCCTCCGCAGGGGTGGGCTGGCACTGTCCTCACTGCTGGTCTGTGCCCATGTAATGACTTGCTGAAGGATGTCAAGCTCTGTTCAAGGCTCCCTTGGGGCTGCTAAATCCCCCCTGAGGACTGCACAAATGGACAGAATTACCAGTGAGTAGGTGGCTTGCAGCCTCCTCTTGCTTCTAATTCTCCAGTCAGTGCTCAGTAGTGAGCCAGAGGAAGATGCAACCTGTCCCTCTCTTCTGAGAGGAAGAGGTTTTTATCATTTATGCTGCATTTTTTGTGTTTCGTCTCTCATGTGGAAGAAGTTTGGATATATTCTTTCAAAAAGCTTTCTTTCTAAGCCTCAATCAGGCACAAAGCAAAGTTTCTGGAGAGAAGTAATGGATGGGAGGGTTGGAGGGGATGTGCACTTTGGATTGACAAAATTTCCTGGACCCTGATGCTGGCTGGCTGGATAATCATGTTTGGTGATGGCACATTCCTTTCTTGGAAGTTGTGATTTTCATGTGCTTTCTTTTCCAATGTACTTCCAGTTATCATTATTCATAGGTAGCACATGCAAGCTCCATAACGGATTTTGTTTAACAATACCAGGCATATGGCTAAATTTTGTATTTTGTCATTGCCATAACCTATTGCCCTCCAGTTCTTTCACAACTAACTTTTTTTTCTACTGTGTAAGAGATTTGGAGCGGGGGCCTTCTATTTTTTGCTGGTGATAGAGGAACTTTATGAATTTTCATATCTGGTATAAAATAAACCATGCTCATGCAAAACATGGCTAAACCCAGTCATGCAGAGGAAGATGGGGTGAAAACCCCCTACTCCTCTAGTAGAGAACTTGCAGTCCCCATAAGTAAACTCCAGTGAAAAGGAAACTGTGAGGTGTGTGAAAAGCCATGAGTGGGCTGGGGCACAAACCACTCAGTCTGTTGTAATCCTAGTGCTTTACTAGAACTGATTGGCAGATCAAACCTGCTCAAGAACAGGCCTGGTTAAAGCAAAACAAACAAAATTAAAACAAAAAGAAGAAAAATGTCTATTGTACATGAAGGCTGTCAGCATCCAGCTGCCCCACAGCTCTTAGTTGCTATAAAACCTGCCGAAGTCTACCCAAAGAGACCATATAGCATCTTCCAGTACCTAGAGAAAGCTGGAGGGGGACTTTTTACAAGGGCAGATAGGAATAGGGCATGGGGGAATGGCTTTAAACTGAAAGACAGTGGGTTTAGATTAGATATTGGGAAGAAATTCTTGACAGTCAGGGTGGTGCGGCACTGGAACAGATTGCCCAGAGTAGCTGTGGATGCCCCATCCCTGGAAATGTTCATGGCCAGGTTGGATGGGGTTTTGAGCAACCTGGTCTAGTGGGAGGTGTCCCTAGACTTGCACACCTTTCTTGGAACCCTTGGAACTAGACAGTCTTTAGGGTACTTTTCAACCAAAACCGNAATTTTCATATCTGGTATAAAATAAACCATGCTCATGCAAAACATGGCTAAACCCAGTCATGCAGAGGAAGATGGGGTGAAAACCCCCTACTCCTCTAGTAGAGAACTTGCAGTCCCCATAAGTAAACTCCAGTGAAAAGGAAACTGTGAGGTGTGTGAAAAGCCATGAGTGGGCTGGGGCACAAACCACTCAGTCTGTTGTAATCCTAGTGCTTTACTAGAACTGATTGGCAGATCAAACCTGCTCAAGAACAGGCCTGGTTAAAGCAAAACAAACAAAATTAAAACAAAAAGAAGAAAAATGTCTATTGTACATGAAGGCTGTCAGCATCCAGCTGCCCCACAGCTCTTAGTTGCTATAAAACCTGCCGAAGTCTACCCAAAGAGACCATATAGCATCTTCCAGTACCTAGAGAAAGCTGGAGGGGGACTTTTTACAAGGGCAGATAGGAATAGGGCATGGGGGAATGGCTTTAAACTGAAAGACAGTGGGTTTAGATTAGATATTGGGAAGAAATTCTTGACAGTCAGGGTGGTGCGGCACTGGAACAGATTGCCCAGAGTAGCTGTGGATGCCCCATCCCTGGAAATGTTCATGGCCAGGTTGGATGGGGTTTTGAGCAACCTGGTCTAGTGGGAGGTGTCCCTAGACTTGCACACCTTTCTTGGAACCCTTGGAACTAGACAGTCTTTAGGGTACTTTTCAACCAAAACCGTTCTGTGATTCTGTGTTTATGCTGTGGGTTGTACCTGAGATCTGTTGGTGTTAAAAATGCAACAACCCCAAACACTGGAAAAATATCAAAACTAAACAAAAACATCATTTGTTTCTTAATCAAAATTGTATTCCTTCCTTTCATTGTTGTCTTTTGTGTGGCCAGGCCAAGAACGGCTCCATGACTCATGCCTGCCCTGTTGGAAACAGCAAAGGGAATATGTGATGTCTGCCAAATGCACGGTGAGAAGGCATGGAAGGGTGGTGTTGTGATAGGGGACGTGGTGACCTCTGATCTCTTACGCTGGTGCCACTTTGTCATGCAGCATTAAAAGCTGGTGAAGGAGTCCTGGACTGGCCACAGACCCTCCTGTGGCGTTAAAGGGCCTGTGGATGGATTAAAGGAAGAGTCTGACAGGGACACGTTACTGTGGGGAAAAGTTACGAGCCAAAATTAGTGCTAGAGTTAGGCATCCTACGAGAGTTTCACAAATTCAAATGACCATCTTCCCACTCCGCAGGCTCTCTTTAGCTCGTGATCACAGGCGTGGTAGGCGAGAGATGCTGTATTTATAGCATGAAAGTCAATTACTTGGGGATGTGTCTCACAAATGGCACATCTGCTAAAAGATTTGTGTTCTTAAGCTGAAAATGTAAATACTTTAATAAAAGGGACATAAAAAGAAGTGCATAGATGTTGACAGGGTTGTGTACCCACTCTGTCTGAGTGTAACTTATGTTTTCACTCATTTGCTGGGGCTTTGCATCAGTCTTGAGCTTGAAGACTGCTGAAGTCACTGATGTGTTACCCATACTCCTTCTCTCCCAGACTTGCTCTTCAAGCCTGCTCTTTCATCTCAAAGGGAAAATAAAGTAGATATTCAGAGGCTGAAGAAGGTGCTTAAAAACTTGCACATTGACGAGGTCGTAGCTGCAGCAGGCACCTTCAAAGGGAGGCTTTGGGCCACTCAGCCAGAATGTGACACCAACCCTGTCCAGCCAGGCAGGAGAGGAATCTTGGAGCCACCTCTCTGCTTCTGGGCTGGTAAGCTCAGGGAAGCAGTTGGTGTCCTTGTAAAATGTCTGGGATCTCTGCACGGGCAGCACTGTTGGGACTGGTGGTGACTTGGCTGCCGAGACCTTGAGGCTCCTTTTGGCACAGCATTTCCTTCACCCTGCTGTAGCCAGCCCTGTGGCCCCTTTCACCTGTGGTCCCTGTGGCCATCGTGGCCATGCTCCCAGCAGAGCTGCCAGGATGGCTCGCTCAGGGGCATGGCTGGCAGGGCATGGTGGTGAGGAAAACCCACAGCCCTCCTCCTCCAGAGCTCATCTCTTATATGTCACTCTGTCACTTTCCCAGCAGCATTGCCTTTTCTAAAAATAGTATAAATCTGTTTATAGTCCGCATTAAAAAAAAAGAAAAAAAGGCAATGGAAAATACTGTGAAGTCAGGGTCTGTAATCTTACACATTTTTTGGGGTTGTGAGAGTATCTGTGAAAGCACCCATCCTACAGGGAGTCAAACACTGCCCTTTCCTCCTTGGCAGATCATTAGTGGGTAACAGGTTTAACTGGGAGGTGTTTCTTGGGGGCAGATGTGCCTCTGAAGTAAAAGTAAATTCCTCTCATAAGGTCTTCTCAGGCAACTCTTCTCCCAAGACAAATAAACAAATTAAAAATCTTCCATCCTTTCTGTTCATATTACAGGGAAGAAAGGGGAAAGGATGGATCCCCAGCACATTTTGGGGATTCTGGAGCCATATCATAGGGCAGCACCCATGCTTCCTTAACTGTTGCTCCCATGCTAGCCTTATGCTAGTGTGACTGCTCTTGAAGACAGAAGATCACATATTTACGGCAGTGCCATCATATTTAAAAATAATGGTGTAAAATTTTGTATTGAACTTGAGAGCTCAGGCTTATTCTGTTTTTATATAGCTTTTTGCTTTTTATGATTTCATGGCTCATATAGCAAATTTAGTTTGACTCCCTGGTAAATATAAGTAGGCCTGTAGGAATTGTACTATTTGATTGTGTTGACTATATTTCAGAGAGATTTTTTAAAATGATGTGCTTTGGCCTTATGCGGTTCCTGCTGACATCAACAGCAGAAGCCCTCTCTGGATTTCAGCAGTGGAGGGGAAGGGACACTTTTGCCTTTGCAAATCCAGCCTTTAAAACATCGATGGAGAGTAAATATCCACAAATATTCTTAAAGTAATGCTTTCCCCGTGTTTGTGCCATGACTACTGCTGTAGCTCACTTGCAAGAGCTTGCAGCACAGTGCTTCTGTTCTCCAGCCTTAAGTGCTGTAGGTCTCTCTTCCTTTCTTTTCTCCCCCAACCTTAACCCTCACCTTGCTCTTTAAGTCACACACAGGTCTTTTCTCACCACGCAGCTGCCATACTGGTCGAGTGACTTTTTGTTTTTCGTGTTTGCTCCGATGACTTCGCTGAGGGGTTGAGTAGCTGACACCTCACACGTGGCACTGCTTTGCCAGGTGTTGCTCAATAAATGCAAATGCGGATCAGAGGTCGAAGTGAGGCAAGGTTCTTGTGGCTTAAATCAATAGAACTTGGGAAGTATGTGGCATGTGTCATAATTCTTCGGGGTCCTTTATTTCTCCTTCATGAATTTCTGAGCAATAATGCTAGAAATATATTTAGGGATTTCCTCTCTCTTCTCAAGTTAAGCAAATACCACTTTAGACACAACACTGCAGAGCTGGGCCACAGGTTTTAAAAGGGAGTGGGTGTAGATTTGGATATTTCTGTGTTAAGACCAAGATTTTTTTTTTGTTTTATCCTGCAAAAATATCTGTGCTGGCCATCTAGCCCAGCATTTGGTTTCTGACAGCAACAATAGGAGAGGCTGCTTATGGAGAACAAGAGTTTGGCTGCTGCTCACATTCCCAGCCCTTGTACCCTCCCAAGGGTCACAGCTTCTGGGTTAGAGCTGTTGAGCCTATTAATCCCTTTAGGACCCAATACCCTTGGCTCTGTAAAGCAAGGCTCAGGTACCCAGGCACTCCAGACATCATTTTGCACAGTCATGCATGGAGTGGCTGGTTTGAAGCTCCCTGACGTAGAAGCCAGAGCCACGTTTTTGCATTCAAAGTTCACATCTTATGTGAAGTGTAGCTGCACAGCAAGTGCTTTTGGTGTTAACAGTCCACTTCTTTCTCGCATGGTGAGTTGCTGACAAGTCCTCCTGCTGGTCTTTCAAGGGAAATGGAAGAGATTAAAGTTTAACTATTTAAAAAGCCCCACAGTCTCGGAATATATAAGAGGTGGCAGTGTTATTGCAGAGCATGGATTCAGCTGAAGTGAAGGAGTGATGAGCTAATGCTCTTACTTTCTGGTCTGGGAGGTGACAAGGAGTGAGACAAGTGTTATTTGAGAACACTTGTGAGGAGGGAACTGGCATTGCTCCTGTTTCATTGCTCCTCCTGTTCTGCATCTCCTGGGTGATGAATGAAACTGCTTACAAATATTTGTCTCCCTTCTGCCACATTCCCACCTTCTGCACGTGTTTGTGAGGTTCTTCCCTCCTCTACAAAGAAGGTCCATAAACCATCCCAGGGGGTAGCTTTGGGAGCAACACTGCTTAACACAGTGGTCGAGGTACTTAGGGGAGCAGAGGGCTGCAGTTTGGTGTCCATGGCAAAGCTTTATGTGAACAAACAACATGTATCTTGAAGAAGCATTTGCTCAGGACTTGAGTCCTGGCTGCTCCTCATGGTGCCTGGACTTGAGCACTGATTCAGTGTTCCCAGGTGGGCAGAGTTGAGGTGTGTGACTCAAGTTTAAAGCAGAATAAAAACTTACATGCATCTTGGGCTTTGTTAGAGACTCTTTGGAGTTCAGAGAGGAGGTTAAGATACATGCACGAATGCAGTTGTTCTATGTATTTTTCTTGTCGGATCAAAAGGGATTAAAAATGGTAGTGTGTCCTTTTTGTCATTCTTAAGATGTTTGTTTCTTTAATCTTCTTGATTCAGGCCTGATTGGAAGGACCCTCTTAGGGTCCTTTTGCCTTTGGCTGATTTTGGATTCCCTTTGTAATGCTCTCTCAGTGCTATCGGAACCGGAGTGTCCATGAGATCCATGAATGTACTGGTGGTCCCACTGGGCACTTGTACATAAATGTGTAGTGAAAGGCCACCAGACGCTCCAAAAGCCGATATTTGAAACAGATAACCCTGGAAATTCTGCTGTCCTTTGCTGTCTGGGAGCAAGCAGTGATACCAGCACATGTAGGTCTGTGACAAAGCTGTGGCTTAGCCATAGTTATCCTGAGCCAGTTTCATTTGGAGAAGGACTGTGTTGCATACTGGCAGCCTTACTGCTTGTGACAACTAACTCCATGGGGTCTGTTTGGGTTCTCACATCCTGAACAATCACCATCTAGTGATTCTTGTTCACATTAGTCTGTCTAAGTGGAGTAGAGGAGGGTTTCTCATCAGTACTCCTTAGCAGATTTCTGCTCCAGGTTGATCAATGGTAAAAGGCAGGAAATATGCTAATAGGGAATAGAGAAAGGGAGAGGAAACAGAATTCCACAACACCTCCTAAAAACAAATTACAAAATCAGTTTTTCTGCCCCACAGGATATACTTTCACTGGAAGCAATGATGAGGGATTAATGATTCATGGCCTGGTCTGATCCTTATGTCATCCCCTAGGTGATACAGTTATATGTGTCCAAACACATGCCTGATTAGCATCTTTCTTCAAGCTTGGAGAATTTGGAATGACTCTGACTAGGATTTTATTTGAAAATAAAAAGTTAGCTCCTGTTTTCTTCCCTGAATCTTGAGATACTGGTAGGGTTGATGCTGAGCATCACTGAACAATAGACTGATTTATAACCCTAAGTATTATCATACTGGCTACACTGAAATACACTACAGGACTAACTGACCCCACTTTGAGGAATCTTAATGAGCAGGCACAACCAGAAGGGTAAACAGAAACAAACAGTGTAGGATTTCTCACTCAGGAAACAAGCATCATCACTTGCTGATGGTCCACAGAGTTGGCTGAGCTTCTTGAGCTGGCTCAGCTCCTTGTCACCAGCTGCTAAAGTACATTCAAAACAGATTAAAAAGATGTTGGAGATATTCCTTATGTTACTTTCCATATAAACAGTGGCTTTTCCAGTTTGCTGGGGAGAAGCTGCAGATGACACAAAGATTGGTAGAGGGGCAAGTGATGGAGCTCTGGAGAAAAGTGATCCTTTTTCACAGAGGACCAGGATTTCAAGATTTGCTGTAGATTCTTACAGCTGAGACACTCTGAATTGTAATGAAATTCATAACTTTTTACATTTCCCATGCAGGAAGGCAGGGGTGAAGACTCCTCGAAGACCTGTGGTTTCCATTTCCACAATATTGTGCCTGGTTTCTTTTACAACTTCGTTGAAATCAAGCTGTTTTTCCAAAACATTTCAGTTATGGAAACTCCATATTCCAGTTCAACACTCTTTTCCTGACTAGTACTGGTGAATTATGCTAAGGATTTTTCAGCTACACCAAGCAGTGTGAATTACCTTCTTAGTGTGCCCCAATGAAACAAAGGATGTTTTTGCAACCATTTGCAAAGTCATGAGCACAGAGAAATTCAGACAAACCTTACAGAATGACTAATAACATTGTGGAAAGTAGCAACCCTTAAAAGGATTTAAGGGGTAAGTGAACACAAGCTGCAATCTGATAATGTGGCAGAAAGTCAAATGAGGCTCTTGAGTATATAGACAGGGAAATTAAAGAGTGGACAGTGGTGATTTATGATCATTGAATGGTTTGAGATAGAAAGGACCTTAAAGATCACGTAGTTCCAACCCTCTGCCATTGGCAGGGATAACTTCCACTAGATGGGGTTGCTCAGAGCCCCATCTGACCTGTCCTTCAACACTTCCAGTGATGGGGCATCCACAGCTTCTCTGGACAACCCGTGCCAGTGCCTCACACCTTCACAGTCAAGAGTTTCATCCTAATATCTCACGTGAACCTGCCCTCTTTCAATTTAAAGCCATTTCCCCTTGTCACTCCCTGCCCTCTCCAGCTTTTTTGTAGGCACATTTAGGTACTGGAAGGTGCTCTAAGCTCTCTCTGAAGCCTTCTCTGCTCCAGGCTGAGCAACCCCAACTCTCAGCCTGTCTGCACAGGAGAGGTGCTCCAGCCCTCTGAGCCTCTTTGTCACCCTTCTCTGGACTCACTCCAATAGCTTTACAACTTTCGTATGCTTTGTCTCATCAGGCCCCATGGACTAGTGTTCCTTCCTCCATCCATCCTAAGGTCCCTTAGATGTTCTTGAACCTGATCTTCTCCTCCAGTGGATGGCTCTTTGTTCTTGCAGCCCCCATCTTTGCCTTCTGTAACTTTCTGGTGTGGCTGGAGCACTTGCTGGTGAAGGCTGAGGCAAAAAAGTTGTTACCTCAGCCCTCTCCATGTCCTGGATAACCAAGTGTCCTGTTTTCTTTTGGAGATGGCTTTCATTTTCCCTAGGCTTCCTTTTATCACAGATGTACCTACAGGAGTTCTTCTTGTTGCCTTTGACATCCCTGGACAGATTTGATCCTATCAGGGCTTTAGTTTTCCTAACCTGATTGCTTGGACAATTTCTCTGTATTCCTCCCCAACTGCCTGTCCTTGCTTTCCACCCTCTTCCTTGCTTCCACCCTCTCTGTAGGCTTCCTTTTCACATTTGAATTTGTCCAGGAGCTCCTTGTTCACCCAACCTCCTACCAGTTTTCTCTGACTTTCTCTTTTTTGGGCTCCTCCTGAACTTGGAGGAAGTGATCCTTGAACATCAGCCTACTTTCCATCCAACCCCTCTTCCATCCTGGGGTTTACCCCATGGTTCTCTACCAAGAAGGTCCTTGGTGAGGCCAAAATCTGCTCTCCCGAAGTCCAGGATCCTGGTTGCTGTGCACCATTATTGCTGCCCTAAGGATCTTGAACTCCACCATTTAATGGACACTGCAGCCAAAACTGCCTTTAAGCTTCACATTCCCCACCAGTCCCTCCTTGATGGTGAGAACAAGGTCCAGCATCCAGCCTCTCCTTGTTGGCTCCTCTACCTCTTGGAGAAGGAAGTTGTCATCACTGCTTTCCAGGAACCTTCTGGTTGCTTATGACCTGTTGTGTTGTCCCTCCAACAGATGTCAGGATAGTTCAGGTCTCCCATGAGGATTAGAACCTGTGAACATGAGACAGCTCCTATCTGTCTACACAGGGCCTCATCCCTGTGGTCTTCTTGGTTGGGTGGCTGTAGCAGACCCTCACCTGTCCCTGCCCTTCCTCTTATCCTGACCCCTGGGCTCTCAGTAGGCTCCTCATTTATCCCCATGTGGTGCACAACAGTGAAACAGGCTGTCTGGTTCTGTTGATCTCATTTAAAGAAAAACTGGGAAAAGATGGTCAGAAAAATGCCTCAGGAATGATTCCTGTGTTTGGAGAAAAAGTTGTCCAGAGTTTGATGAACTCAGCACACTTGTCAAAATATAAGATCAGGAGGTGCCTTGGTTATGATGTAGTAGCCAAATAAATGTGGAATATAACAGGTATTAAATCTAAAGAGATGCTGATTTTAGTGGGAAAAAGCTTATAATTCAAACCATTGAATGAGGGTAGAGCTCAACCAAAAGTTGAGAAAATGTTTTTACTGGTCTGTGTTGATCAGTCACTGGGAAAAATGCTACTGGCAGCAGTGGATCCTCATCTCTGGGTGTCCTTGTAACAAGACAGGCCCTCTTTTAGGAAACAAACTTCACATGGATTAGTGGGTTCAGCAGAAGAATAAATATCTGAAGGAACAGCGATAGTTTACAAGCTGATTTAAATGATCAGTGGTTTCATTAGTCTTAAGATCTGACAATGAGGAGATAGGACCATGAACAGTAGAGGACCAAGGCACCATTCCAGCTTGTCATGACATTACTTGTCATTACAATATCCAATGGCCAGCACACTGGAAAGTAGAGCAATAGAAAAATATATTAAATATTTGCCTAAGACCAAAGACCAGGGAACAGTCCCCTGACTTTGGAGTCCTGTTTCCTTTGAAGGCTGGTAGAAGATGAGACCCAAGCTCTCATGTGGGAATGGGATGCTGGCACCTGAGGGGTTGCAGTGCTGTGCCTGTGATGCAGAGCCTGATGTTGCCTGGTGCTGAGCAGCCTCATGTCAGTGTCACAGCAGGAAGGGCCACTTGCAAAGCACTGGGATCATACCTTGAATTTGTCTAGCCTCACTACACACCAGACATGCTTTTGCTGGTGAGCCTCCACAGTCTAATCACTTGTTTCCATCACTGCTGGTTAAACAGCAGGCAGAAAGGCAGTCAAGGATAGACAGCAATGGGTGATGGAGATTTACCCACTGTGACCTTGAGACTTGCAAATGAGCCACTGCAAAGAGTCAGGGAAAGTGCTTCTGCCTCTTGGGGAAAGAGCAGAGATGGCATTGTTTTATGCCTCGTGATAACTTGCCAGTGAGTTTTATTAACACCAGTCTCACAATGAGGTCAATCAATCAATCAATTTCCATATTTGCAGCATATTTGCCAGAAATGCCTTAAAGCACTTTCCAAAAATACAGATGTCCCTGTGAAATCTTTACATAAACAAGAGGGCTTGTGAGGGGGGAATCAATGCAATTTTTATGTATGTATTGATATTTCATACTATACATTATCTGTAAATGGGTAGACACATTTTATACAATATATATGACCTTATAAAAAGCATGCAGCTGTGATGCAGCCTTCTACTTGCCCTTTCTTTTCCACCTGCTGAAAGGTCATTGTGTAGTTGCTGAACTGCACAAATCACACTTCCTCCTGGCTGGAGAAAGCAGTGGAACTCTTACCTCTCAAATGTCCTAATAATGATGCAGTAAAACCACTATTAAGTCTTCAAAAATGCTCATCAAATTGTCAGACTGAGGCCTCAGATAATATGCCAAAGGAACCTCTATATTCAAATTATCTGTTGAGTGGTACCATGGTGGGTCTTTAACCAAGGCAACAGTATTTAGGGAAATAAGCCAACTGGGACTTGAAATAATTAAGATTTGTAAAAAATGGTGGACTCTCATACAGGAGTGAAACAAGAAACTAAAGGAAGAACACTGGATTTGGGCACAGGATGATCCTGTTTCTTGTGAGGTCTCAGTAATATTTATCATTGTGCATATCCAGATTTCTGAAAGAGGAAGGAGATGATCACTGAGCCATATATAATAGTAACAGGGAGTTGAACAGTAAATTCTATGCTCAGTCAAGCATGGCTTAGTTTCTGTCTGAGTTTCATTTTCAGCAATTGCTAGACAGTCAAGATTGAACTCCAGACAAGCAGAGGTAGGGCCTGGATTGCATCAAGAATTATGTGTTAGTCATGAGAATTACAGCGTGATCTATTATTAGAGCAACAGAAAATAGCCCTGTGAAGTAAAGGAGAGGCTGAGAAGCAGAGAAACAAGACCTGAGAGGGATCTCACTGTGTCAAAATTAAAGGAAAATAGCAATTTTCCCTCGTGGCAAACATATTTTTAGGGACATGGCTTACTGGTGTACTTGGCAGTGTTAGGTTTATAGTTGGACTTGGTGATCTCAGAGGTCTTTTCCAGCCTGATTCCATGATTTTATTCTGCGAAATGCTCCCTCACAAATAGGAAGGCCCTGCTATATCCAGAAGTCTCTGGATTTCCTGCCTCCTCCTGTGGGTGGATGGCCCTGACCTTCCCCCTCTCCAGGTAGGTGAGCATGGATTTCTTCCCTACCTGTAGAGGCATCAACTCCCTTTGTTTGGGAGTACCTCCATAGCCTGCTGTTGCACCTGGCCAGGTGCCCTACTGATTTGGGGCCAAATCCTCACCCCTGGACTCGACTTTCCATCTTGACATTCCTCAGAACCGCCTTGTCACTTTGGACTGACTTGGTGGTCTGGATCCTAGTTTTCTGCAGATCCTGGTTACAACTCCTGAGTAGTTGCTCACAGGGCTGGAGTGCCAGACATGTTTTCCTGTTGGCCTCAGAGGATGCATGGCTCACCGTGTGTGCGGGAGCCTCCGGCACCATGCCATGGACAACAGGAACCATGCATCAGAACATGCTGGACTCACGGTCAAATCACCAGCTCTGCCAACACTTGTGCTCTCACAGCTCAGCACAGGCTGCCCCCAGAGCTCCTCCCCAATTTATCTGTACCTCTCCAAAACTCCTCCCACTTCTAAAGTGAAATGTTTTGTTGGGATCTAGTTCAGGCCTGCAGCATCACTGTTAGGTTTATTTTCATTGGAGGCCAGATAGAAAACCTTACCTTTGAATAAGCAGTCTTTGAGTGTGTAATCACACATTTGTGGCCTGGCACAATGAACTTCTCCAGTGTACCTTTGTAATGGGAAAGAGTTCACTCAGTTGTGGAGTTGCATGTTTGTGGGTTTTGGGGTGTTGGGTTTTTTTTAAAGTAGAAACAACTGCAAAAATACTGTCCTTTCTTACTTGTGGAGACTTGTAAATAGATTTTTGACAACTTTCGCCTTGGAGTGGGCCATGAGTTGGCAGTCTGATATGGGTGCTGTTGTAACGGGTGTCTGCTATGGCCCTCCTGATTAGGAAGAAGTAATAGATGAGGCCTTCAGACAAATGAAGGAAGCCTCATGTTCATAGGCCCGCATCCTCATGGGGGACCCGCACGATAGCTCGTGGAAGGATAATACAGCAGGGCACAAGCAATCTAGGAAGCTTCTGGAGTGCCCTGATGACAACCTTTCCAGCACAAGTAGTCAAGGAGCCAACAGGGAAAGGTGATTTCCTGGACCTGCTGCAGACAAGGAAGAACTGGACTGGGACATAAGTCAAAGTCAGCCTAGGCTGCAGAACTATGAGATGGTGGAGTTCAGGACACTGAGAGAAGGGAGCAGGGCAACAAGAAGCCCTGGATTTCTGGATAGCAGACTTCAGCCTAAGAGACTTGCTTAGAAGAATCCAATAGGACATGGCCTGGAGAGACAAGGGGTCCGGAAGAGCTCGGTCATATTTAAGGATCACCTCCTCCAAGCTCAAGAAAGGACCATCCTGAAAAGTAGGAAAATGAGCAAAGGGCAGCAGATGTTGTCTTTGCTTCAGACTTGACCAGTAAATTACCCTTTGGGAATCCCAGGCCCCTGAGGCTAGAGGAAAAGTCTAGAATGAGGGGGACTTACCCTCAGTGAAGGAGGCTCAGGCTAGGGAGCACTGAACCTCACAGGACATGCACCCCTGAGAGCTGAGGGAGCTGGCTGATGTCATTGCAAGGCCACTGATTATCTTTGACTATGTCAAATGGTCGTTCTGACTGGGAGAGGTTCCTGAAGACCCTTTGGAGCTTCTGTATCAAGAAAGGCAGGAAGGACATCTGAGGAACTGCAGGCTGATCATCCTCACCTTGATGCCTGGGAAGGTGAAGGAGAAAAACTTCCTGGAAGGCATTGAACACATGAAGGGACGAGAAGGTAATTTGGAGTTGTCAGCATGGATTGATTTACAAAGATGAAATCACCCTTGAGCAACCACTTTGCCTTCTACAAGGTATCACTACCTTGGTGGACAAGAGGAAAGCAGTAAATGCTTGGGTTTCTTTTTTAACTGTGAGGGTACTTAAACACTGGGACAGGTTGCCCAGAAGGTTTATGGAGTCTCCATCCTTCAAGATATTCCAAACCCAACTGGACATGGTCTCAGGCAACCTGCTGTAGCTGGCCCTGTTTGAGCTGGGGCCTTGGACTAGATGATCTCAAGAGGTCGCTTTTAGCTTTGAAAATTCTGTGTGAATTTATTCACCCTATGTAGATTTTGTAGCTGAAAAATGTCTCAATCCATATTGTGGCAGTCAGCAGCAACAATGAATTAAATAAAATAGGTTATTTTCTAAAGCTATGATACAAATTGCATTGAAGTCATTAAAAAAATCCCATTGATTTCAAAGGGCTTTGGCTTAGTTCCAATACTCCTTATTTAAATAACTATCTAAATGGCCTGATTTTCACAAATATAGGGAATGCAGCTGCTCCAGAGGGCTTCACTTAGCTTTGATCAGACTCTAATTAGTTGTACTTGTTTAAGATGTTTTTAAAAAGTTTGAAAATTTGGGGTTTTTTTTCTCCTCACAGTCAACAAACTCAGTAATTCCTGTAGGGGTATAGCTTAAACTTTCCCCAGAGCTCAACCTTTTATGTAAAATAACGTCATACAAAATATTGCTACAAAATACAACTGTGAGTATGAAAAATCAGCAGCATAGTAGAGAGACTGTGCTGTAATCATAGAAACAGGCCAAGTATTTTGGTGTATCAGGCTTGCAAGGGCAAAATTCTGGGGCAAAGAGTGTTGGAGGGGGTCATCCAACAATGTGTTCCATGTCAGGTGTCAAGAGATGGGAATGACTGGAGGTTGGGAAAGAAGCATTGGATCCCTGTTTCTTACAAGTGACAGCTGTGTGGGAGACTAATTCCAGTGACGGTTTTGCCTTCTACTTAGTCAGGAGGTGCAGGATGTGTGAATGATGGTGTTTCTGAAAAAGATTGGTAATATAATATTCTAGACTGACTAGAGATCTGAGATTTGTTATTGAAAAACTCAGATGGGAATGCTGAAACTGTTTTCTGAATACCGGGAAGTTGAGGTGCTGGAGGGAAAGTGATAGCAGTGACATTCTGGTGCAATGTTCATCAGCTATTGTCATGCTTTATTAAAACCAATGAATTAAATACCCTTAACAATTAAACCAATTATTAACAGCTTAGGAATGTGAAAATCTCATCCTTAAAGGTCATCTGGCCAGCATTTCCTGTTCTGCTACCAAAATGGATGTAATTTCTGTATAAATTACTTTGTCTTTTCTACATCCGAAATTATTTATCAGTTAAATGATTATAATAAAAAACAGGCCTTTAGCTCACAGGGATATATTGTTATGAGCCATACTGTAGTTCCTAGTAAGAGGTCAATATTTTTCTCACATAAGTACAAGATGTTATTACTTGGAGGTTTTTTTAATACTTTATAGACCTGTATTCTATTTCAAGTTATTACCACATCTTAAGGTTGATACAGCCAGAGCCTCTTGTGTGGTGTTGATTTCTTCTTTGGAAGCATTGGTAAGCATGGTTCCATCTATATTTCCTCCCTATCTGCTGCAAAAAGAATAAAAAAAGCTCTGATTGATGCATATGACTATGGGGAAAGACAAAGGGGGAATATCCAGCCTGGTTAAGTGCAAACTAGAAATATCAAACCAGACAGCTAGCTAAGCAGACAGGCAGATAAAAATGTTATGGATGACCACAGAAATACACTGAGAATTACACTTAGCTCAGTTGAGGAAAGACACTAAAGAAGTAACGTCCCTCTTGAAGATACCTGAATGTCTAGGCATGAGATAAAGGACAGAAAGATAACATCTGCCCACTGCCAACCTTTTTTATTCTCCTTGTGAAAATTCAGGGTGTAAAGATAACCTTAAAATAGATACTTGTGGGTTTCTGCTGTAATAACAAGAAGTGGAAGTAATAACAAATGCCAGAAGGGGAAAAGGTTTGTTCTTTAAATGGTTAAAGCAGACTGTGGTGTGACTGGAAGGGACCAGCCAGAAGGGTGGTGAGCAACAGTGAGTGCTTCCTTTTCCCCAGCCACCCCTGTCACTACAGAGCCATGCTGTTATCCCACAGCAGATAACTCATCTGAAACCCACCCTGAATCCACGTGCAGCAGCACATTGAAAATCCACGTGGTTTGTTGGTGTAGCTTGAGAAATAACTTCTGAGCCTTCTCAAGAGAAAGCATATTATTCTGTGAAACAATTTGTTCTCGTTGAATGAAAAAACCCCAAATTCCAGCATTCATCATTTTTACCATTGTAAACTCCAATGAAGCTATACACGTTTCAAATTTACATGAATGTCAAAGAGGGAAAGATACATTTTTGGCTCACAGACTTTAAACTTGTTAAGAAGGCGCAGATGCAATGACTGATAAAACTGAAGCCTACGCTTTCTTGCTTTACTGTGGAAGAGAGGAAGTGGTTTTTCATCTAAAATGTGATACCACAAAGAACTAACTTTTTCCATGGTGGGGTTGTACAGTGTTCTTTGTAGCTAGATTCTTGGCATCTATGAAAATATGACTAATAAAAAGACTGCAGTTGAAGAGGTATGTGCAGGATCCAGCTACTAAAATGAAGTAACCTTCATCTCGGTGTGGGCATTCCTCATCAGCGTGCTTCTAGGTTTCTCAAGATGGAGTGCTGTTCCCCCTTCTACGTAGTTTAGCTGCTGCTGAGGTGCAGCTGCAGGATATGACTGCATAAGACAGCTGTCAGTACCTTGAGCTGCCATGAACACCTGAATCCATGGGGTACCTGTCTGCTGCCGTAAATTTCCATACTTCCATTGCACCCACTCACCCCAATGGAAGAGTGGGTTCTACATGCTGGCCTCTCTTTTCAGGAGCACCTGGGATGTATTGTGGGGTGAAGCTCTTGGATTTAAGGAGAAAGACGATGCTGTGCCAGAAGTTTTTGCTATGATCCTGTACCTGAAGATAGTGGCTTACAGAGGAAAGTTTTCCAGGGAGGATGGAACTCTCAGATGTGGCCTTCTTTCTGCCCTTTGGCTTTGAGAAGGGGTAGGAGTGCATGCAATTTAGGGAGGGAGCCACAGAGCTCGGGGCTGGGGGCTCTTTATTAGCTCCCAGAACCAGCAGGATTCACCTTGATTGCTTATAGTAATCCCCACCTGCTGTATGCTCTTGCTTCTGATCCTCCTTGAGTGATGCCTTCTTGGCACATACTCTGATGGACTGGAGAAGCTGAGCTTTTGCTCTGGCACAACCACTCAGAGGGCCTTGGCTGAAGAGGGGAGCAGAAATGCTCTGCAGGTGCCCGGTCAGCCTGTCTGGAGCATGCTGCAGCTGCCTTTGGCCTCTGTGATTGGTTTTCTTTCACACAGAAACTAGGCTGTTGAGAGGGGAAAGGAGAGAAAATCCTACATACCTGGGCCACTTCTAGCATGGAGGTGGGTGATATAGCAAAGTCTTGCAGTTTAGATGAGGCCAAAGGGTAGGTGATATTGAAGTCTTTTATTTAGTTACTGAAAACCTATTAAGTCTAATTTTAATTGTAGTAAGGCCTCATTGCACCAATCTGACGGGGTAAAAAGGTACCTTTTAATAGCATAAATTAGCTTCAGTTTTAAAGCACTACTTGAATTTATTCTCCCGTGTCAAAGACTGAAGAAGAATTACACTGGCTTCTTGTTATCACTGCTTGATCTATTCAGACCATCTATGTGCACGTTATCGTAACTGGGCAATGACAGGAGAGCATTAGTGCATGCAGCAGAACTGTGGAGCTGACTTGAGGTTTCCCGAAGGCACCCGGATTAGGATTTTGTCTCAGAACACCATTTAATTATTTTCTAACTGATGTCTTGAAAGTTTTGAAAGATGCAAATGGAAACTTTCTAGAAGCAGAAATCCCCTGAAGCCCCACACACCGTTTCTCAGGTTACCTACGTGGTTGCTTCTTACACCAGGCTGCTGAAACAAGGTGTGGCAAGAGCTCCCTCCCAGCTTCCCTTCACTACCCCAGCCCTTACGGGGGTCTGGTAGTGGTTGGTATTTCAAAGTGCTTTAAGATCCCTGATGAAAGGTGCTGTAGAAATGCTAGAACTCCGTGTATATTTATAGAGAGATCTTGTTCCCAAGCCCCAGCTGCCCATCTAGAATGTAACAAAAAATTATTTTCCCTCTGTGCCACTGGGCAGGGCTGGGAAAGCAGGTAGAGTCATATTGCCACAGCTGCCTGTATGATTCAAAGAGCAATAAACCTCTTTAGAAACAGCACAAAACCCCACCCCACCTCCTCCAGGTGCAGGGTTTGTGTGTGTAGGTGACTTGCCATGCTAGAGCCAGGTGGGAATAAGGGCTGCTGGTGGCTGGATTGCAGCAGCCAGGTGCGTGATCTGTTCCTTAGTGATGTGCTGCAGTCTGCTTTGGCTTTGCCTTGATGCTGGGGTGACCTCCACCTGGTGTGGTGGCATCTCTGGGTGTCACTAGCTGGCACTGTAGCTGGTCTGCCAAATAATCAGGGGGTTCTTCCAGATGGGCAAAAATCTCCATGGAAGTGCCACATATCCAAGAGGTACCGTGCTAGCTGGAAACAACCCACAGGAATAACCACTCTGGCCACAGACTGAGCATGTGCATCACACCTTCATGTGCCAGAGAATGATCCTGAGGTGACGGGGAAAGGCAAAACAGTGGGGGACAGCTTAATTATGTGGGTGCCTTTGTCAGCCCTTCATCCCCACAATCAAGAGACCCAAGGGTTCCTTGTGTATCTGCTGGTATTTGGCTTTGAGGAAGTTGGGGTAGGGGGATGCATAAACTGAGGACTAGGTTTCTTTCCACCAAACAGCCATGGAAAATGCGTGCTCCAAAGGCATAAAGGGTGTAAAATACAGAGATTTCCATGCAGGAGGTTTCACATCTCTCTGTCTCCCAGATTTCAGCTGACTATGTAATAGATAAGAGTGTAGGAAAGAAGTCATCAGGCCTGGATTATCTTCTTGCAGGGAAAGCATGAGCACAGATTTCGGAGATGGACTACACCCTGCACTATGGTTAACCACATCAACGAGCAAAAAGTCCCCTTGCTTATACTAACAGCAAGATCATGCTTAGCATCCTACTTGATAAAAGCATGTTTTGCTGAGCCTGTTTTCTGTTTCAGCTTTTTACAAAGGATGTAGGGCCTTGCAGATGTAGCTGAAGAAGTCCTGTACTGCTGCTGCTGCAGTCCTTTGCCCTTTCAAACCAGGGTGAAAAGCACAGTATGAACCCAAGTGTCCTGGGGGTGGGCCAGCTGCTAGATCATGGTTTCTTCAAAGTGGGTGGCTTTGGGTGCTCTGATAATTTTGCTGTTTGCTGATTTTTGTGCCCTTGAACTTAAACATAATAGTCATTATGACATCTGGCATGTGTAATGTGCTGTACATAGAATGCAGGAATCATTTACTTTTCTGCACTGGCAAGCAGCCTTCCCTTAGGATGGAGGGACTGTTATTTAACAGCCCATAGAAATACATATGGAAGCTGGAAAAGAAGTAAATACGAAACAGGAAGCAAAGCTTTTTCAAGAACTGAAGAGAGAGGACTATTATTTAACACTCAGGGATGCTCTCTATCCCTCATGATGCTCCCGTGGGGTCTTCTGAATCTGGGCTAGCCTTTCTCTTCACTTAACAAAGGCTGGATGGGTTCTGATGCAGTGAGTCCCCAGGAGAGTTGACAAAGGCTTCTCAGGAGCGTCAAGGGGGAGATCGCAAAGCGGCGTTTTTAGTCTCGGCGCCTGATTTCATTCAAGCTGGCACCACACCTGTACAAGGGAAAGAAAATCAGCCAGGCAGCTAAACTTGTGCTTCCTTCTGATACAGCAATACATTTTGTTAGAAACAATCAGTCACTTATAATCCTTATACAACAGCTGCAGTTTCTCCTCTCAGCCTCACACACTGTGCCATTATAAATAGATTGTCATATTCCTTGCAGCACTAAATTGCTTTCTACATTCCCAGTCCCTGGGAGAACTGATTGACTTGGGAAACCTGCCATTTTGGTAGCCCTCCAGAAGAAGTGATTACTTATTTTTGCATCTGTTGCCAAACCCCTATAAGTATGTTACCATTAAAAAGTCGGTATTTAACCACAATTACCATAAGGGGTTATTTGATATGACAATTGTTTCCTGCCATGTTATGTTTCTCTGTACACAAGAAGTAAATGGGTGGTTTTAATTAGAGGAGGGGGCCATCCTAGCTATATCTACACTGCTTTGAACGCACAATACATTCTTGCTTCTTTAACCAATGCAGAGACTAAGGATTTAGAAGTGCAGCCCACAAAAAAGCCCAACCAAAAATACACCTGTTGTAGGGAGCACACAAGCAAATAAATGTGAAGTGCCTAAGGGCGGTGCTTTGAGTGGAGTGGTCGTGTGGCTGTGGGACACCAGAAGAATAACAATATTCCCAGCATTTGCCTGTCCTGTGGCCCAGTGCAGAAATGTAAGCACAGCAGTGTGCTGGGCACTCTGGGATCGGGGATGTGTCTCTGTGTTTAGCAAGATCTATTGCCTTAACGACCTGATCCTGCTTTGGTGAGTCAGTGGAAACCTCCCCACTGAGGTGAATATGGTACCATAACCCTTTAAAAACCTTCCAAGACAAGACAACGTGTCTCATGCTTAGCTCTGCAAAATAGGACATATTGTGCTGTGTGGTTCTTAATGAGGCAATGTCTGTTGCATTTTAATAGCATTCTCTTAGGCATTGGCCCAGATTGGAGCTCCTTCAGTGGCTGTTTATACACTTAACGTTGAGTGCTTATTGATTAAAACCCAAACACAGCCTCAGAAGCAGGGACCAGTCCAGCCTGACCAGGCTCCAGACTGATGCTCCCCTCCATGCTTGTTTTCTCCCTTTTCCTGTCTAGTCTCATGAACAGTGGATTTTTTACTGTGTGGTGACAGAGCTCCAGAGGGAGACCTTCAGAGCTGTTCTTGTCTCTGTTTTGTTCTTCACCAACTCTCTTTCTAATCTGACTGCATTTGGCAATTAAAATGCCCCATGATTAGGTGTGAGGCGGGCTGAGGAAGGAGCTGAATCTCCCCTTCTAGGCCAGCTGCTATAAAAACACAATTAATACTCAAAGGCTGGGGGAGGAGGTGACATCCCTAAAGTGTCATTTTTAAGAGTTGATAAGGATAGGAGAGGGCCTGCTGGACTCATCTTTCAAGGGAAGATGGAGGAGACATCTAGTTTACAGCTGAGGCTTAGGGTGGATATTAGCAGGTTCCTCTAGGGCAGCTGTCATCATGCAGAGACTTTCTGGTGAACCTGATGAGCTCGTGATCCGACAGGGATCTCATGAATGTATATTCCTCCAGGGATTGGTGGCAGGTACAGACTCTGGTTTGGGTCATGGCTTTACACTTAGATGCTTCTCGTCTTCTGAAATGCTTTATTAAAGTGAAACCTAAACCCAGAGACCTCAAAGTGTTTTTTGGAATAGGTAAATATAGCAATTTCATAGTTTTGGATGAGGGCAGGATTTCTAAAGGCAGCCATATTTCTACAATTATCTGCTGTCTGTTCTTCTGTGAGGGGTCCTGTTTGACATGTATTTTAGTATTGGATTATAGACAACAGACTATTTCTTGACTGATGGTAGAGAAACATGGGGCAGAAATAATTTGCAATAGATACTCACAAAAAGGAACAGATACACAAAATTCTATTGCTTTGAATTGAGTAAGAATTTAAAGTTACTTACTAGGCTGTCTGAATACCATTTTACATCTGGTCTGTGGAGTGTTTTAGCAGGCTCAGCCTATTTAGATTGAGCAGATACTTATTGCATACTAATCAGAATACCTACTGATTTAGCACATCTAATGTTTTTCATCTAGCTAATAGGAATCTCTTCAGTTGTTCTTTTCCTCCATAAATCCTTCTAATGTCCAGTGATCTTTTTTAATATGCAAGTCCTTTCTCCTGAATGTGAAGAGCAAGATTAAATAGGATGCTTACAATATCACTTATAAAGAAATAGCTCTGTACTACCAAAAGCAGCTGGCTAGTAAGTACCATACAGCATCATTTTGTACTTTCAACCAGAGCATCAGTGAGCTTCATGCCTTGCTGCACCATCAAATCCAGGTCTGGGATAATACAAATGCAAAGGTCCTAGAGTTTTTTTTCCCAAAGCAAGGAAAAGGAGAGATCACAAACCATTACATATCTACTTGCATTTTCCCTGTACTACCTTATTGCTGAGCTGCAGCGCCTTATCAGCACTTCCTTCTGTCATTCCGTGTTGCCAGACCACTACAAAATGCCTGCAAAGCCTTCAGTGTGAAGTAGGAAAGATGATGCCTGTCTCCAAGTTATGAAGGTTGTTTACAATCCAAATATTTGAAGATGTTGCTAGTTATATGGTAACCAGAACCCGTGTAACTCAATGCTTTAATTAAAGGTTTCTGTTGACTGAAGCACAGATGATAGCTGATTTAAAAGCTGTTGCTGCAGCTAGGTTTTATCTACCTCTAAAGCTGACACCAGAAAACATGTAATTCAAAGCAAATATAAATTAAAAAAAAAAAAAGTTGCTGGCTGGTTGCTGTGCAAACGTAGTCAGCTGTGAGTAGTCTGGCATAACAGGAAGAATATCTTTGATGGGGAAAACTGCACCCTCTGAGAAAGCCTCCAGCGTGCATTTTCTTCTGTTTTGTGACTCTCTATGGTTTTAATGTCTCGCAGGACCCTCTGCCCGCAGAAAATACCATCTGAACAACTTTCTATGGGCTCTTCACAGCTTCTTACCTCTTCTGTGGTTTGGCCAATATTATTGCTATTGGTGTTGGAATTGGAGACTCAATTATTTGTGTATTAGCAGGTAGTGAAGGACTCTGGTTGGCAGAGCAAAGGCATGAGCCCAAATCTTACCAGCTTCCTCGCTCCTAATAAATGTGAGCAGAAATCTTCCCTGAGGGGGATTTTAAGAAGGCATCAGCTGCTCTGGAGATGTATCCAAACCTTTGGACCTTTTTAGGTTTGCCCATCACTTCTTACAGTCGGGAAAGAAATGCATGACTCTTTGAGGAAGGTATTTTAAGCTTATTTTCTTTAATCTTCTGGGTTCTGTGGTTGTGACTCCCCTGAGGTCATACAGATATTTTTAAATGAATTCTCACTGCTTGAATAACAAGAAAATAACGTCTTGGTTTTCAACTTCTGTATTGTCAGGCTTCATAACTGTGGGCACTCCTGAAGTAAAGCTGAAGTCGTTGGGCCATTTCAAGAGTCCTTTTGTATTTACACTAATAACAAACATTCTCCCTCAAAGAACATTTGCCATACTTCAAATGTTTATTGTTCAGCTGGGCCAGTGAACAGCTGTATTGAGCAAAGCCCCATGTGACACCCATTGCATTCCTGGGTGATTATAGAGTACTGCCAGTGACTGTTTAATGTGTATGTTGCGGTAGAATCCACACGGCCCGGAGCACAGTGAAGGGGGGAAAAAAAAAGCCCTTGCAATCTGAGTATGAAATTGTTACACAAGGATATGAAAAGCAAGGAAGGGGTCGTTGCACCCCTGGTGAAATGCCTTTTGTGCCTCCTTGCGCTGAATTTGTGCCTGTTTTTTGACAGGAGAGCACTCAGCTCAGCCTGTGTGTTCGTGTGCCTCGGCACAGAGCCTTTGGAGCCGTTTTCCCCAGAGATGGCTCAGAGTTTTTCTCCAAACCACATTTGCATTGGAAAATGGAGTCTGTCAAAATATAACGTTGTGGGCTCACACCAGCATTCAGGGCGTAGCAGGAGGGGACACATGGCTGCTTTGGACATCTTCACTGTGTTCTGAGTGGTGCCAGACTGGATCGATGTGACAAGGGGAAGGCATTTTATTTCAACCAGCAATGCTCCTATTGCTTTTCCCTTGGTCGATATAAGTTGAAGGGAACGTTAGCATTAAAACCTAACAAAGGCAACAGCACTTCATATTGTGGTATTGTAGAAGTGAGGTATTTCTGCATTTTGGAATTGATTTGTTTTAAAATAATTTCTAGCTAACAGAAAAACTTAAAAATTGGACTTTTTAGGTTTATCATGACGGAGTTGGAATTGCTGGAGTTGAATGCGTCTCTGAGATTACATCATTTCTTGCTCTGACCTGTGCCAGACACCAGTGTCTGAAAAATTAAATTTCTAGACCAAAAAGCTTAGGAGAATTTTATTCACCGATTCACTTATAAGCATTTTTAAATTTTTTTGCTGTAAGTAACACGGTTACTCAGCTTTCCTAATAGGAGAAAGTTTTTAAATCACCCATGGTGCTTAGATTACTGCCCTGCCATGAGCTACTGTCTTGCTAATGTCATCCAACAGGCGCAAAGGAAGAATGAGCTACTGCAACTTGTTAATAAAAATAGTTTTAGTGCTTGGGATTGTTTCAAACATGCTCTGCTTGGATGGAATTTTGTGCTCAGAACAATGTTTTTCCTCACCCTCGAATAATCTAAAACAAAAGAAGGGGCTAGGTAGCTGTTGATTGTCTTTTAGCAGTTCCCAAGTAAAGAAGGAAACAATATTCAGGCAGGCCTTTTAAATTGATTTGGAAGTCTCATCTGGATTTGTCCTGCATGAGAGTCCTCCACTTCACTAGCCCTCTGCTGTGTGCAAGCTGGCTCTACTCCTCAGCTTGGCAAATAATAATCTCAGACGTGGGTTAAACTGACAAGCGGCTCCTTAAAAAAAGCCTTTTTTAAATGGCTCCATGAGAATTTCCAGCAAGTCCGCAAAAATGTTTCAGGAACATTGGATCTGAAATTAGCTCCTTCTGATTAACTTCCATGCAGCAGGCTATTGCGGGGCCACCTCGATTCTTCCTGTTAATAAGGCTTATTTAAGGGGCAGAATAATGACAGTCTTGCAAAACACCCGCTCTTGCAGGATTTTCGCTACAGTTTTGATGACTCAGAATTATCAGATGTGATTCTTTTGAATTACACGTGGCCAGTAACTGTTAACACATTTGCAGGGTATTAAAAATTTGAAACTGTTTCATGGTAGCATTTTTGTTAGGAAATAGGAAATGAGGCTTTGCAGGCTCTGCAGAAATTTAGTGCAGGTTTTGGTTTCCTTTTTTCCTAATGCTATTTTCTACAAAATTAAATACTCCTTAAAAGAATATTTTATTTCATGTAACATTGAAAAAAAAGGTTTTCCTTTGGAGAGAATAATTTCTTCAAACCCTAGATTAGGCTGTGCCTAATGAACTTAAAGAATTGATTTGGCTTGGGAGCCAGTACCCCAAGTCAGATTCTTTGGGACTTGCTTTCATGAGACAGAGAAACGGAGAATGGAGCTGCTCACCATGGTACAGCCCACATCCCTGAACCCAAGGGGAATTAAAAAAATCACTTTTTGTGGACAGCTCTTGGTCTCTGTCTGCTGCTACCTTGCTAAGAGACTTCTCCGAACTTTTACTCGCTACCCTGATTTAAGTGGAGATCTGTTCAATGCCTCTCCATTTTTCCCCCTTTTTCGTCTGAAGTGCTGACTTTGGAGGATATTTTCTCTGAGATAGTGGGGAACAAGATACAGTTTTTGCTTGAATTGCTTCCCAATCCTGTTCCTATCCATCCTCAATTAGCCCAGCAGGATAAAAGGGATGGCCATTTGTGTTTCCTAGTTGGGCTGGATGCAACCCGGAACAGCAGGGAGGTGGTTGCCTGTGTAACTGGTGTTTCTGATGCAGAGCAGGGAGACAAGATGGAAAGGGCTGTGAGCTGAAAATTAAACTATGAGCCCAGTGAAAGTTGGAAGAAAGATTTCAAGCCTTTTGCTGACTCTCAGATGGTTTAGATATAAATGATCCATCAGGCCTTTGAGTGAGGAAAATGCTGTTATTTGGAGAAAATGCTCCATTGCAATGGAGCAATGAGACTCTCAACCCTGGGGAAGGGAGCAGGGATGCCTCTGTGGATCCATTGGGATGCCCTGACACATCCCTCCCCAAGGCTGCTGCAGGAGAGGTGCGGCTGCAGTGGAGTCTCCACTCTGCACTGCACCTTGCCTCATGGATAGTGCAGCCTGCACTTTTTTTCCATCTGTAATACTTAGAAGGAAGTGTGGTGCACTGCTGGGAAGCAGCTAAAAATGAGCAGGCTAAATCTGTTTGGACCTGCAATGTATTTCAACTTTGACCTTTGATATCTCTGGCTGCCACTGTCTAGCGTCTTCTTTTATCAGAGACTTCCAGTCTCATGTCAATTTTAAGACATGGGCTGAGGGCCTTGAGCAAATATTCACTGGAGATTAGGAGGAGACTTTAATGAGCGCAGCGCAGCAGAAGCGCTCGCACGACAGTGGTTTGTGAAAAACCTTTCTCAGGGCAGTTGCAGCAAATCTGGAGCACGCCCTGATTTTGTTCACTTGAGATGCCAGCTGCAAGGCATGTTGTTCCATGTGAATTTTCCTTTGCGTTTCACCCGCTAAAATTGTCCGCTCTGCGGCTGCTGGGGGTTTGGAATGAATTTGGGAACGCGTCCAAAAAATAGTGGGTGGGTGTGTTGCGTGGGTGAAGGGTAGTGGATGGAAATCCTCGTCAGATGACAGGCTACAACGAAAAGACGATGCCAGTGCACACCCTGGCCAGAGCCAGGACAGAGGGAGGGAGGGAACATTTGTTTCCACAGGGTGCCTCAAGACGCTGACCCAGATTTACGATGCCGTGGTGGTGTGGCTTTCGCAGCACTGACTGCGCTGGCAGCAACTCAGCAGGAAATGGCTGGTGCAGCATGAACGTACCATCACATTCCTTCCAGGGTGCTGAACCCGCTATCTGGAAGTCTCTGAAGCTTGATGGCTGGATTGGGAATTGCTTCCCACTCTTCCCCTCTTCCCCTCTGTAATTACTAAAACTCTGTAGAAAAGCAGAGCAGTGGGAACTGGTTGCAAAGTCAGCGGCATCATTGAGGCAAGCCCTGCCATGAGCAGGTGATTGCACCAGGTAACCCCCAGAGATCCCACCTGGATCACCAAAATCAGTGGTATGAGTGTGGTGTCAGGTCCCTTGGGATATACACACCAGTGCAGAGCTGGCTGCAGGTGCATCCACCTGCCTGCGAACTGCTTCAGTAAGAGTTTATCCCTTTTACCTGCATCCTAATTAGTTGCTCAGTGACCAACAAATGGTCACTGCTTAGTCTTAGTGTTTCCCCACCATCAATCACACAAAACTATCATGTTATTTTATGTCTCTGTTGAAAGAAATGATGTTATTCAAACACATACAAGATGCAGAATTTGGTCTGATCTAGAGCTTATTTAATAAAACTGTGGATTTTACTGATTTCCTCTTTCTGTTTGAGTTACAGAACCACATCCTCCTTTAATTTTCACCTGCCTTCAGAGTTCCAAGCTGAGACCTGAAAGGAGCACCAGGGAAAAGAAGGCTGGACTTGCTGGGAAGGAAATTCTAAGGTCTAACTCACTCCTGCTGAGACTGGTTTAAACTCTCATGGACTTACACTTCCCGTTTGTATCCCCTTTTCTCCCTCTAGAAAGTAGGACTGGTTTTATTGGCCTGTCTTTAAAGTATTAAACAGCTAAAGAAGCCCTAACCATAGGAAGAGCCGGAAAACTGGCATTGGGAAGAGGACAGTCCCAGGCATAAAGAAGAGGAGGTAGCAAGGTAGGGGCAGTATCGCGCTCCCCTTGCATGCCTCTCGCTTTGTCAGTGTCGCTGGAGCTCTG
>VZRS01006363.1:0-107099 GCA_013398055.1 Ifrita kowaldi | reverse complement strand
TCATTTCCTTGGTTTGCTTTTTGTAGGAGTAGGCAAGACGAAGGGGAAGCTGCTGGAGCGGTCTGGGAGCACCTTATGTGTGCCCTTGATTTTAATAGAAGGGCAAAGCAGCGGCTGCCTAGCCCTGGCTTCTCTTTGTGTTGAAGTGGTACTGTTGCTTGGAGGGGCTGGAAAATGCTGATCTGAGCAGGGCTGGAAGGAAGCGAGCTGGGTTTGTGATTCAGCAACAGGAGGTGCATTTTGGCTGGAGCTGTACAGGCATGTATTAGTGACTCAGTGCTGGATAGGCCACACAGAAATGGCTTTTAAACAGAAATTCTCATTTGGAGAAGTCTCTTTGTGGGCTTTATTATTTTCCCACTTGCATTCTCCTTTCTGAGATGTAACTTTGTTTAGTTCATTGGAGTTATTCTAAACCCCCTCAATGTGAGTAAAATCAGGAGCAGCTCTTGTATTTTTAAATGCAGCTCTCTGTGTGTAGCAACTGCCAAATATAAAGCTTACTCCTAAAGCCACTGATTTTAAAAGAACCACTGGAAAGTTTAGGATTTCACTTTGACTAAGGCTGTTTTTCTTTTTATGGGAACACCACGAAGACTCTCCTTTCTTGATACAGTTTTGAGCCAATAGGTGCTGGGATAGCCCCTTTTAGGGAGCTGTCTGTTTAAGTTCCTGTGAAATTCAGACTCCAAGGTGAGATGGTTAATAGCATGTGTGTTTGTTTTTGTTTTGAGGGAATGTTTATAAGCCAAAGTACCTGTTGGACCTTGTGTTTTCCTGATCCAGATGGTGAAATCATCCAGATTTACTAGAGAGTCAGTCTTGGTAAACTAGCCGAGTTTGTTGTTAGTTTCCTGAAAATTGAGTGCAGGAAAGTCTTTCGGTCAGAAAAGGTTGATTTTTCTACAGTAAAGTCTAAACAGGTCAAGCTTTCTTTAGCAACAGAATATGAATTGCTCAGGGTTTCGCTTAGCAAAGCAGAGGCTTTTTTTCATAGCTGCCAGTCAAACAGTGACAAATTACAGATAAATCGGCAATGTGACATGGTAAACTGTCACGGTATGAAACCAAGTCTCTGCTCAAACAGCACCGCTAATAAATTCCTTGCGGCTTGATATTAATGATGTGGTCTAGCTTATTACAGATAAAGAAATTGCACTGGGTGTGATTTTAATATTAAACCAAGAAGCATACTGAAACTTAAGACTTTATCAGAAGACAATTAAACCGTCATCTTTATTTACTGTAAGCCTTCTATCCTTTATTTTCTGGCGAAAAGAAAGACTGCTTAGACTATCAGCACTTGCTTATGTCCATGGGTATTTATATGAAAATAGCTGCCAGCTTCAGCTGTGTGGTTGTGATTCTGAAGGTATTTTGGGCCAGCAGTACTGAGGGTTTGGATAGATGAGCCTGACTAGCTGCAAGGCTTTTTAGGGATGCTGCCATAACCTCTCACAGCCATCTTAGCTTGACTTGGCACTGGGAGTCATTTTAACCTATATCTTGTGCTGGGAGCTGCAGCCCTGAGCTCAGGTGCCTCTTTGTGTCTGCTCCTGGGAGAAGAGCAATTCCTTCACTGTTTTGTGGGAGCTGCTTGGGAGTTCAGCAAATCCAACAGAAATCTGATACCCTCAATGTCCTAGGAGACAGGGACAGTACAGCTTACCTTCTTATGAACAGAAATGTGAGAGTGAGTTTGGAGACTGATTGAAAGATGTGTGTAGGTTCTACCCCGACATTCCGTGCAAATCAATGTGCTACTGCTTTGCAATGGGTTATGTGTCATTTTTGTGCCTAAATTGACAATCCTTGTCCCCAAATTTGATGCAGAGAATCCATGTGCTTATTTTGAATTATTCATTCCAGAGTGTGCACTGGTATTTGTTTTCCTCACACAAGATCTGTGGGCAGTTTTAGCAGATTTAATCTGTCTCTTGTGCTCTGGCTGCAGAGGGATAACTACTGGCAGGGCCAGCTTGCTCAGGTCTTTGTGGTCCCATTTGTGGCTTTGATGGCACCTCTTCTTCCAGTGTGTTTCAAAGCTTCTTGAGTCTGCCTCTGGAGCCCTGGCGATGGGATCCAGTGCTCCCTTGGTGGCACTGAGAACAGAGCACTGGAAGGAGGTGTCTCCTGCTGCCAGGAAGAAATGACTCAGGAGATGTGCCTGGGCTGCAGCTGATCTGGGTTTGCAGTGGGTAAGATACACAGACTGACATCCAAACTGATGGTGGCAACATTAAACAGAAATTCTGGCTGTTGCACAAAGGAAAGAGGATCTGGCCACCTTCTGAGTGCATATTTGACTTCTTGCCCAAGTAATAGATGACTTTTCAGTTAATTCCTGCTGTTGATCAGTTTGTTTGGTGAGGTTACGACATTCATGTCAGTGGTAGGGAAAGCTTAACTCCGGTTTCCCAGGCTGTGGGATTATTTTATGGGAAAGACTTGCTTCCTGAAAGTTGTTCCTGACAGATGCACTACTTGCTTATGCACCCTCTGAGGGATGTGAGACCTGGCAGCTCTGCCTCCAGCTGGGGAGTAGCTCCACCTGCTATTTCAATATATCTATATTTTTAACTCTATGTTTGTAAATTAAATATTCTGTCTGTGGAGCTATATCTTTACTTCCCTGTATTTATCTGTAAATATCAAGAGGCTGTTTGTGTCCTTTGCAGACACAGACCTGCGGCCCCATCATGCTGCTGGCAGAAGGGCAGGCTGGTGCTAGTGCCACTCCAGTGAGAGGCTGTTTTATCGCTCTTCCTCCTCTCAGGCTGGGCTCAGGCACAGCCTGGATGCATCCCAGCCACCTGCCTGGGTGGGGCAGATCCTCCATCCCATACAGCACAGCTGTGGCTGCCTCCCACTGCTGCCCTGCTTCAGCTCCTCCCAAAAACCTCTGAGCAGAGAGCGATGCTGCAGCTGCAGGGGCCGTTCTGGCTCTGCTTCACAGGGTTTCCAGCACGGCTCAGAGTTTTCCAGTTGCTTCATTTTTGCATGCCTGTAACTCTTGGTTTTTGCAGATCACTCAGAGACAATCTTCCTGTCCCCAGTATGTGCTCTGTGTAGGCAGCACTTCCCCTCTGTGATTAGGGCAGTCACACAGCGGTGGTGGGATGGTTCAGGATACAGGGACCTTTGACTCTTAAAGCAGTTGGGTTTCAATGTCCTGTGCAGCAAGAACAAATATTGCTTGCAGTGATCTGTTCTGTGGCAGCCCAGCAGAAATGCTGGGGCTGCCATTGTGGTTGTGCTTGATTATCCTATTGCTCCCCAAGGCCATTTAGGGCTGCGAGTCAGGCAGAACTGAGCCAGAAGCAGTGTCTTGAAATATCATAGTAAGTACAAGCAAAGCCCTGATGCCTTTGCCAGAACCAGCACACATCACCTTTAAATCAAATTCAGCTGATGAGCCAAATTACTTTTAAAGCCGGAAGCTCCCTACAGATGTCTTTCCTCTGTTTAAATATTTATGCTTTAAATTCCTTCTGCAACACATTAATCTTCCCCTGTACAGTTGCAATCCTCTTGATTTCTTGCTGATACCAAAAATAACTGTGATGATTATATGGGATTTCCTGACTAATTCCTAACTGATTCAGCAGGAAAAAGAAAGTTTGTTTTTTTTTAACTACTCAGATACTGCATTTGCTTTCCATGTGCAATTCCTTAGGGAAGGAAGCTGTCTTGTTGTTGTTTTAATTTGCCAGTACTCTGCAGATAACTTCCACGGCAACAGTGCTGTGCTGAGGCTCTGGACTTGCCAGTTGTCCCCCATCCTGAACATACACATATGAACTTTGCTGTTTGCCTAGCCTGCTACCTTGTGCTCACCATTGATGGGGAAATATATGCCTGGACTCTGTGTCAGAGTTATTTCAGAGTCCTGCCCTTTGCTGGTTTTATCTGCTTGGATTTCTTCCTGTGGCATCTCAGTGCAGAAATACTTTCTGTGTGGGTGAGAAAACCCCTGGGGTCTTTCCAATTCCACTTTTCATTTGGAGTCCAAACAACTTGCAGAGACTTTGGGGGGATGGTGCTGGCACTGCCGTGTGGAAAAGCAGACCCCAACAGGATCGTGAGCTTTGTCTGGCCCCTGGCTGCTGGTGATAAGGGACACCACATGCTGCTGGTGCTGTCCCCCACCCCACCAGGCTGACCAAGCCACTACAATTCAGCTGCAGATTCACTTGGAGCACACAAGGGAGCCTGTCAGGCTCGTGATGATGGCTACAGTCAGTATTTATCAATGTGGCTTAGCTGTGAGCAGGAAGCTTCACAAATGAGCCAGGAATATCTGGTTTTCCAGGAGCAGGGATCCCCAGTCGCACAGGAGGTCCAGTCGGCACCACGGTACAAGCAGGAGGGTGAGCTCAGTGCCTAACACGCTGCTCCTTGACTTCCTTAACAGCAGAAGCTCACAAACACCAGTGGGGGGAATGGCTGCAAAAATGCAGGATGCTGGAATGCCAGGAGGTTCTAGCTGGGGCAGGCTTAGACCTTGTTTCTCCCAGGGATATTGCAAAGAGTGTGGTATCCCTACTGTTTCCACACTTGGAGGTGGGAGACTCTTTCCAGATGTGGCTCAAGAAGCTGTACCTGCTGTCAGACCACTGGAAAGGGAAGTTGAATTCTCAGCTCAGGAATAGCTGGAAGCTGGTGGCCTGTATCTTGGGCCAGCTCTTTCCTGTCATGGTTTTTTGGGTGCTGGTGGAGCCCTTGGATTCCTGAGCATGGTTATTGAACTTTGCAGTTCTCGTGGTGGATGTTTTGACATGGAGTAACCTTCAGAGTGTGATGCTTAAAATCCTGGGAATCTGGCTAGAAGAGCACAGGTGCCACACCCCAGGGAACAGTGGAAAGCTTTTCCCAGGCACATCCTTGCAGTTCAGGGGAAGGTGGAAATCTTTTAGAGTTAGCTCTGGGCTGTGGTTTGGTTTGTAACTATTCATTATAGTTTCATTGTTCATTTCTTCATTAGCAGTTGATACTGTTTGCTTCTCTTTAGGGTGCCTGACAACAGGAATGAAAAGGAATTTGGTAATAGTGAAGTTATGAAATAAGTTTGTGAGAATTTAGACTATTTAAAGTATTTACCACCACTGCTATCTACTAACAATCGTGGGTTTTTCCTAGCAAAGCACTTTCCTTGGAAACGAGTAACAAACCACAAAACCCCGCAAATATTTGCAAAACAAAGGCAGTTGCATCAATCTGCCCATTAACAGAGAGGAAGCTAGAGGATGTGACAAAATCCATGTGACTGGATGAGAATATGGCAAATGAAGTTTATGACCAATCACTGCAAAGCGATGTGTGTGGGAAATAAAGGCCTGATATAGGCACATGTAAATTGACATTGCAATTAGTTCTTTCCTCTCTGGAAGGCTGTTGAAATTGTATGTCTTGCTGAAAAGCTCACTGCAGCTCTCAGTGGGAGGAGAAAAGGCAAACAGGGAGAATTTAGAGCAAAGTGAAACATAAATCCATATTGCCCACATCTGCAATGCTGATGGCAGTTCCAGCCTGAGAAACTATAGTGCAGAGGGGTAGGAAATGCAGAGATGGACAACTAGGGTGGTGAGCTTTCATCTGCAAGGTGACCACACAAAGCTTCTTTGCTCAGAAGGAGGCAGTTTTGATGAGGGGTGCATTTATCCACAGAGAACTGGAATGTGCTACAAGCACTCATGAGTGAAACACAAGTGGGGAGGCACACGGTGAAATGATTCAGCTGCAGGTGAGCCAGAGGAAGTGGCGTTTTCATAACACACAATCCAAATGCAATGAATTGCTACAGGGTATTTTTGGGGCCAGAAATGCACCTGATCATGGGATGTAGTTGCATTTGTGGAAAGTAGGTCTGTGACTGACCTAAATTTCTCATCCTAGGAAGTCAGCAAACTTTGCTGGCTGGGATGGAAAAAGCAGGATCCCATACTGTGCACACATCACCTTTTATACTTTCTGAAAACCCTTTTTAGCACTATCAGAAAGAGGCTATTGGGTTAGACAGACCAGCTGTCCTGGATGAGGGCCACTCTGAGTGTGTTTGTGTGTAAGCTGAGAGCACTGTGTTGGTCAGTGACATTGTGTGGACAGCTTTGAAGGGATGTCTTGGTTTCTTGGGAGGTGTTTAATCACAATATACTGGTACCTCCTTTCCTCTGCAGGCACTTTGTACTGTGAGCAGGGAAACATTAGCAAAGGTTACACAAGTTCTACCTATAAATCTTAGTGAAAAATCAAGCCAACAGTCTTGCACGTGTATTAACACACTGACGACTCCAGGGAAAAAGAATTGGTGTCCCAACCTGCTCCCCATTCTCCTTGATAGCATCAAGCATGCAGCGTGAACCCTGAGATCCAGAAGCAGAGGATCTTGTAGGAGAGTAACTGAGGGAAGCTGAGCATATGTTCAGAATAAACCAGTGGAACTTTATCAGCTGCTGTCTGCTAATAGGAATTACCTGCTAGTCAGCCTGCAACTTTCTTAATGTCTGATGTTTTGCAGAGATTTCTTCTGAGAGGACCCCTTGTAATGCTCAGTTGTTTTCTGTTCACTGCTGTCATGCTTGGATTGCATAGGATGTGTGTGGGCAGAATGAGAGGAAGAGGAAGGAAGGAAAAGCTTCACATAGTTTTTTGTGGTTTCACCCACAAGAGAAGCCAGATTTCCCCTGTTTGCATGATATCCTCCTCTCTTTGGGATAATAGCTGCCCTTTTTGGGTGTGATAGATGTTCCCTGGTCCTGCAAGCTTTCTCCTCAGAGCTGTGCTGTGAATTTGCAGGTGCTCTCAGAAGGCAGATCCAGTGTTCTGGTAATTTTTCATATATTTATGACTTATGGAGAGTGGGGTCATTCTCTTGCGTGAAGTTCCTAAGAAAGGGCTGAAGATGTCTCAGGAATCTGTGGTTAACCTGGGGATTTCATTTCTTCAGTGTTGTACAACACCAAAAAATGGATCTCTCTTGTGGATCCTGATATAATTTAAAGTGCTTGGTGGCTCCTGCTGCTAGAGGCAGATGAGATAAAGGAGATTTCCCGTCCCAGCTACCCTTTGCTGTGTGATCTTGTGCACAGATATAAAGACACACAGTGGCCGTCAGTGAAGATCTGCTTGCAAATCCACTTTATCTCCCCTTCCTGCCAGGGAACTGTCCTGCAGGAAGCCAAGTGCTCTACCTGAGAGATGGCTGAGACAACAGCATAGGTCTCCAGTGCAGCAAAGCAGGTGTGTGGGGAGAGATGCTTGGATCTGCCGTTCCCAGCTGGGGTTTTGCATGCCAGGCTGGGTTGCTTCAGTCAGTCCTTCGCTTGTGTTTGATGTTTGACTCCACTGCCTGGTTTGAAGGTAGCTTCTGGGAGTTCTTCACCCTCAAAGTGGATTTGTGTCACTTGGGCTACTGGAACCATAGTGAAAGTGGGTGTGTTCTTCCAGCCAACAAGCTGCTCACAAATTACAGGGTCTCTGGCTCTTGCAGAGCTGAATGGAGCAGCAGAGGGAGATAAGAAAGCTCCACATGACATGAAAAGTTTTATTCCAAGCTGAAATCTCTAAATTGCAAGGGCTAGAAAGTACATTTGGGAAGGAAAGCTGCTGAGGTTTTAGCCAAATGATCACACAGTGGGTGGAGGGCTGTGTGTAGCTTTATACACTCTTCAGAGGATTGTGCGACTTTGCAGAAGATCTGTTGCCTCCTAAATCTGCACAAGAGCCCTGAAAGTGGCTGATGGATGTGGCTTGCACAGATCTACTTCTTGCCACACAAAGAACTTTTGCAATGATATTGAAGAGGGTAGAATGAGGACTTGGCTTGTTCATCTCACCTGTCTGCTGAAATCTGGGGAGCTGAGGTGTTGTTTCTGTCCTTTCCAGTTTCCCTACACTGGATACTTGCAATATGGGGAAAAAAGCTTCTATTTTATCATCTTTGCTCTTCAGTTTGTTGCCTAGCATTCCCACCCAAACAAGTATACCTGTAGCTGTCAAGTTATGAGTAAGAAAGCTGGTGATAACAAAGTCTCTCTGGAAGGACATAGCAGTGTGCTGACTCACTCCAGAGGGACTCTGACCTTTTATTAGTTTTTTCATGTCTTAACTTTGTACTTGGGTATTATTCTTTGTAAAAAAACACACTTGTGTAAAAACCAGCTGACTAAGATGCTTGTGTGATGACTTCTGCTTCCCACTTCCACTATAAAAATGCAATCCAATGGAGTTTGTGGGGCTGAATTAAGGAATTGAGCTGGGAAATCTTCATCCCTTATATGTATGCGAGTGTTTATTTATGGGACTGGCATGCTGCCACCAGCTCAGCTTTTTGTGTGATCAGTGATTGTCTTTTGGCATTGCTCTCACATACAAGATCATTTTCTGTGCAGTTGTTCAAGACTGGAGTGTCCCTCATCCTGCTAAGTTTGGCTTTAGAGAAATATGATGATTGTCACTCTTTTGCTCTGACTGTTGGGTAAGCACGTATTCAAAATGGCCTTTAGGAGTAGTGTGTATAAATATTTCTGGTCTAAAGTAGGAAATGCATGTTGGCACAGTGTGTATTGGGGAACAAATGGATGGCGTTAGACCCAAGGAGGGGAAAAATAAGGTAACTTGAGAGAAACTATGTGAGCCTGACTGTTCTTTTTTCTCTGATGTGAATGAGGGACATGTCCACTGGAGTCCATGAAATACTGAGAGAAGTATCTCAAGAATGAAAGAACTCAAATTAAATTGGCCTTGAAGCTCTTGTGAAGTAAACACAAGCCTAAGCCCTTATCAGTGTGTGATCAATGTGCTCCACCTACCTCAGGATCAATTTCCTGGTGCAACAGCCACCTCTGAAATCACTTTGTCTAATGTGTTTATCTTGGAGAGAGGAGCAGTGTGGCTGAGATCAAGTTAGACCACGAGTTATTATTCCAGAGCTGCCACCCAAAACTTGTGCCCTGGTGCCCATTGTCACCTTGTGGCCTGATTCTTCTCCTCTACCTTTACATCTTTGCAGTTTTATTTTCTATTTCAGAAGCATTGCCTCTTACTGACTGGAGGGAGGTGCTAACAGTTATTTCTCATGAGTTTGTTCTTTCATCAGTGTTGCCAAGCACAAATATTTACAAGAATCTATTGCAGCACATGCAGATGTTGTTCTTTGAGAGTCATTTCTGTCTTCATTTCTTCTCTTTTCTACTGATGCTATCAGGCAGTCAGACACTGATCCTGTGACAGACTTAATTAACATTGTGGCTTTCCATCCAGACTTCTCCTGGCCTTGAGGTTTGAAGCTTTGGAGTGCTGTGTTGCACCTAGACAAGCATCCTTTGCATCCAGGCGTGTGATCTGACTGCTGTGTGACACTGCCCTGTCACTGCTGTGCTTGCTCTGGTCCCTTTTTACAGCTGTGCTGTTGTTCGAATTCCAGGGAAATTATGGTTAACTGAACAGCTGTGAGAGCATCGAAAAATATCCTGTCATAGAACATCAATCCTATCTTATATTTCTAGTCTTTTATTGAACATGGGCATTGAAAAGAAGTTTTATCCTTAGTTCTGGTGCGTCATCCTTCCACTGCTGAGGTGTGATGCCTGTTGGCACTTCTGGCATGTTCCTCTGCTACCTGAATTTCTGGTGGAGCATTTCAGAACAGTCTGTGTAAACAGAACTTTGGAACAGTAGGAACTATTTTCTTTTCATAGTTTTTGAATTTCAAATAAGTTTTGTCACAGAAAGGCACAGTCCTTTTGCAAAGCAGGTGAGATGGCACAGCTCAAATAAAGGAGATGCTCTGGTCTCCTGGGCATGGATCGCTTCTCTTGTTTTCCTCATCCAAGGTAAATTAATGACTTCTTTAATAACTGTGTTGATGAGAACAGGCATTGGGTTGATAAACTGTGCTTCCCCATAGGATGGACCAGCTGGTGCCTCCAGCTTGGCAGAGAATGCAGTCTGTCCCTGAACGGGGGTGTGAATCACACTGCAGAAGCAGAGGGTACTGCATAGGTTACATTGAAAAAAAAAATCTCCCCTCTTCCCATGGAAAATGTGAATGTTTAAAGGTACCTATTTTTGTCCTGTACTCTAAGAATAAACAATCTCAGAATGATTTGTGGAAGTGGGATATCAACAGTTACTTGAAAATTGCCTTGTCCTCAAGAGAAATGTCATCATGTTGTTATCTCCCAGCTGGAGTCTTTTCTCATAATTTGCTTCAGTATACTCCAGGGAATGTGGTGTGGGGGAATTTGCATTCAGGAGAAATTCCTGTAAAGTCTCACACCAGTGCTACAGAAGAGGAGGTTGTGGTGCATTGTGGGAGCCTTTTACTTGTTCATGTTTATGAGCAGAATAACTCTTGGATGACAGCGCTGGTGTTTCATCCAGGCCTTTCAAGTTGATGTATCTGGGTGGAAAACTGACCAAGAATAAAAGCACTTCAAGAAACTGTTACTTTTCTGTTTTGGAAAACCTAACCAGAAGTGTCACTTAGGCTTTCTAGAAGGAAAAATTATGAGGCAAAAAAAAATTTGGGGATTTTTCTAGGGAAATTTGAGCATTTTATGCTTTTCCTGAAGAAAAATGTTCCCTGATAGAATTTTCCCAGGCCTAAACCTGCATTTATCATGAGGGAAGTAGAAGAGAGAACCTGTGAGGGGTATGTTTTTATAGAATAATATTGTCTGGTTCCTTGGATTCTGACAGAAAGTCTGGGTGGCTGAAAGCCTCTCCATGAACCATCTGGACATGACGTGGGTGGTCTGCACTGGCTCTGGTCAGCAGATTGTAGGGAAACACAAAACCTTTGTCTGTCTTTGGGTGGAAGGAGGAATCTCCTGGTTGAAGGCTCTGAGGATGAACAGCAGGACTGGAGCTCTCTGGGTGTATTGACAGAACAGCTCATCACTCCAGGATAATGCTGGAAGTTTGCTTTGGAATGGTTACAGCTAGAGTTTTAGGAAGTCAGCCCATCTGAGCAAGAAGATGTCTACCAGCCCTAGGGTCATAGTGATAAGTTCAAATAATTCTTTATTTTTTCAGGGACTTATAATTTAGATTCTGTTGTAAGCCAGGAGCTTCTGGAGGTCCAGCTGATGGCAGACTCCTTTCCCTGCTCAATAACACCTGAGAACCATGCACTTTTCCTACTTCTGTCTGTGCCCAATCCTCTCTCTCGTGTTGATGCAGTTGTAGATCTTGGCTTCCACTGAAGAATCAAATCAGCCACAGTCTAAGCTGGCGTCCATCAGCTGGGGCAGCTCTGTTTTGTATTACGTGTGAGATTTTTTGTTGAAGCATTCAGAATTCATGCCTTGTTTAATTTCATCCTGAACACCAGTTGTGTGTCTTCTAGGAGACCATGGACTGAGCAACATCGTGGTGGTAACAAGAAAGGAGGGACCCTGTGGGAGATAAATGTGTGTTCCCTTCCAAGGAGCACCAATATCTTCAGTCTGTATCAAAGGCCTTGTCCCACCTCTCACACACTTCATGACCATTTGTTGATTTGTATGGAGGAGCAGGAATGGAGGGAAACATCCTTCCCCTGCAGTGTGACGTGGCTCTGTTTCCATGGCTGTATGAACTGTGCCTGAGAACAGTGCCAGTGATGTGCTGCTGAGTAATCTGCAGAGTGCGACCAGTGGGGTTTCTGAAGCTGGCAGCCGAGGACCACGGCTGGGGCCGCACTACGCGTTGTGTGCCTGAGCTCACAGGGTCTCGGAGACTGGAATTCCCCTGTGCGCTTTGTTCAGAGGGTGAGGGAGCCCTGGCAGGGTGAAAGCAAGGCCTCCTCCCCACAGGGTGCTGCCACAGGCTGTGGGTGCGCAGAATTCATCTGGGCTGTGAAATGGGTGATGCTGAGATCAAAAATTCTGCTGCGGGGATTTGCCTGAGCACTCTGCAGCACAGCTCTCGATTTACTCAGCTGCACAGGGTGTCCTTCCTGTCAATGCCTTTGTTTGAAAGACCCACATGTGGGCCTTGAAAATGTGTGATGTTGTTAGATGATGATACTGTGAGCTGTTAGGATACAGGCATTTGAAAACTAAGCTTCCCCTTTCTCCCTGTGCTAGAGTACCCCAGCAGGAAGGTCAAGAGACAAGGTCCTCTCAAACAGGTGCTGGGTTCTTTCCCAGTCATCCTGCTTCCCAGTGCTTACTCTTACAGTTCCCTGGGGAGTAATGAGAGTGGGAAGGAGTTCAGGGGACAGGGGCAGCAAAGATGTCCTTGAACGGTCATGGCTGTAAGAGAGTTAATAGGGATAATATTCTGCTCTAATAAATGGAATCAAGTCAGGAAAACAGTTTGGGGGGTTTTTTTGAGTGTGATAGTCCAGCAGAATTGTACCTACTTTTTTGTAACTTTTGCTGCTGCTCATTGACTTCTCAACAAGCTTTTTGATCAGAATCTGTCTCTGAGAACCCTGGCTGAATTCTGCATGCCAGAATCATTAAAGAATGTTTCTGCAAATGGGAGCATTGGTTTTCTAGGTGGAGGTGGTTTCGTTGCACGTGAACTATTGCAGACTTATTTTTGATAAAGTTCTATTTGCCTTCAGTGGCTTTCAGTCAGCATAAATGTGGTTTAACTTCTGTCATGAAGGATACATGCTTTCTGCCTTTGGGATGACAATTAAAATCACTGAGCAGTCTTTAGGTTCTGAAAAATACCCTGGGTGATGCTTACCTGGAGTGAAAGTGTAGCTAGCTTAGCCCTAAAGGGTATCAGTGGTCAATCCTCAGGACAGCTGGTGCTCTTGGAATCATTTAGGTTGGAAAAGACCTTTGAGATTGAGTCTAGCTGCTGACCTAACACTGCCAGGAGGGAATCATAGGACCCTAAAAGGTGGGAAGTCAGTAGTAGTAGTAGTAGCATCTTTGTAGCTATCCTCTTGTCTGGGCACTGAAGTTCAGATACAAAGTACTCAGACAATTGGAGATTAATTAAGAAAATCGATTTTCTTCATCAGAGTGAACAGAACTACTGGATATAATTGTTGTGTATGTTTTGATGCCTGTGTATCAGCCTGAAGGCAAGGGAAGAGTGTAAGTCAGGACTTTGGAATGTCCTTTGGAATTAGTGGCAATGGGAAATGAATAATCTTATCTCTGACATCTCCTGCTTCCCATACTGGCTTGATTGTGGGAAGATAGTGTTTGCTGTAAGATAGAGGATAAGAAGAAATTGCTTTTACTCCACAGATGACTGCATTTTACAAATCCTCAGCTGATTCTGTGACAAGTGTCGGGCAGGGCTTAAACAGTGTGTCTTTGTCGGGTTCTGTGTAGGAAATGTGAAGGAGGGAAGTATTCTACAGTGCAGGAGAATTGCTTCAAATCAGGTGTGTCCATCCTCACTTGTTTTGAGTCAATTCTTTGTGAAAGTAGGAATGACACTGGGTTTTTTCCCCAATGGTTTGACTTCTTGGAAAGAGGTAGAGGTGCAGATGGTTTCTTTTTAATGAAACAGCTGAGGGCTCAGCCTGGAAAACTTAGGTTTTTAGTTTTTTAAAACTTTAGACCATCTTAACTATCCGTGCTGCTGCTTAATACTGTGAGTTGTCCTGAGGCAGAACTTTCCCAGGAAACTGAGACCAAACAAGTTGTGTCCAGACCTATCTGGATTTTATGGATAGCAGGTGCCAAAGCAGACCCGTTCATAGGCTAAAAGGAAGGAGAGAGCTGTGGGATGGGATCACAGCCAGGGGGTTCCTGAGCTCTTGCATTGTGGCAGGTTTGTTTGGGGTTGCGTTGCCTTGAGATCGGTTCAGTCTGTTTGGTGTGGCCAGGAGCTATTTGTGCTGGGCAGGAGCTGCCTGCAGCCTGATCCTTGTTCCTGTCAGGACTTTCCCAGAAAATCATGCTTTGGCTTTTTTTGGGCAAACCACCTGCGTCAGTGCTGTGCCACATCTGCTCTGTCCATCTCCAGACTGTCCTGTCCTTCCCCACTCTTATGTCTGCGCACAGCTCACAGTGCTTGCAAAGGTCTCTGCTGTTGTATAGTGACAATTATAGCCAGTTGTCTGAAGAGAGGAATAATTACTTCTTTTTTAGTAGAAGTTTTAAATAGTTTTAAATTAGTGGAAGTTGTCAATGGGTTTAAATAAGATCAGGGTTGTATGTTGAACAATGAGGAGATGACAAATGACAACGAACACTCAGGAAATGATCTTTTGGCTCTTCTGTGTATGATGATGCTTAGGGAAAAACACTATTTTTAGGGGTAGTTGGAAGTCATACAATGAGTGTGTGAAGGGAAGCCAAACCAAAAGGACAAAGGCAAACTTAATTGAGGTGTTTCCTGAATCTTGTATTGCTAATAAGAATTTTCCAATGTAGTCTTGTTTTTGTTCACTTCCTAAGTGGAACTAACTGCTTACGTCTTTCTTATTTTTTGAAAAAAGATAACCTTGTAAGTAATGTGTTCTAGTGGCAAGAATAGTCCCTCTGTTATTTTATCCAGTTTATTAGCAAAGCAGTAGAGTTTCTAAATAAGGATCATGTCTCTGAAATGAGGCTCTTCCTGGTGTGAATGCCAAAGAAAAAGAGGATTTTAGGAACTGGCTTAGATGGACACAATATCCAACTGTCTTCCTACTCCTACCTCCGGATTTTCACATCACCTCTGTGCTTCCTTCTGCCCAGCAGCACAGAATTCCCCCAACTGAGAGATGAGGAGCTTTTCATCCTGGGCCAGTGCTCAGCCTGTGCTGCCTGAATCTGTGCAAAGCGCTGCTGCTTGAATGAGCAGTTTGTACAAACAGGAGAATCCTTTATGGAAGTTCCCTCTTTCCATTTTAGTGACATCGAGCAATCTCCTTTCCCTACTTACATTTGATAATTCTGGGGTTGCCACTTTCTCTGGCTTTCCTGTGATGCCTGCAGAAGCAGCACCTACTCTGCCATTTATATGCATTTTACGCATTTTTTCCCCCTGAGTTAGTCCTTTTCCACACAGAGAGCAGCAATCCCTGTCCAAGGGCTGTGCATTCATGGGAAGCGTCTCTTATTCTGCATATTTTATGTGAAGAATTAAAAATTGCTTTGCAAGTTAGCCTAGACAAGAGTAAATGTTTCCTGTTGTGATTTGGGAGATCACCCCACTTCACCACCTTTAGGGGCTGAGAAACCCTGACACCCACAACGGCCAATTTTCTCTGGTTCAGGATTGATAAGAATTTTTAAAATATATTTGGAAAGGATGGTGATGATGATCACTGCTCATTTTGGTCATTTGTGATTAATGCTGCTTGTCATATCTTAGACAAAATATGTTGGCTATGATGCGTTTGGAAATTATTGCAAACCTAGGTTGCAATAGTTTTGGTACCCCAGGGAATTTTACAAATGTCATCTTCTAAATATGTTGTGTTCTAAATATAAACCCAAATATTTGGTAATGGCTTCCTTATGATAAGGTTACGGGGGTGAGAATATTGTAATAAAGCAGGCATGGATTATTCACTTTGGATTAAATAAAAAGTAAATTGCCCATGGAACTGAGCCTTTCCCGAAATCTAAAAGTTTTATGGGGTTTGGCTTCATGTTGGTCTTTTGTCAGCCAACAAACAGAAAATCATTCTTTATTCCCTTCTGGCCTGAGCCACAGAAATTTTTAAATAGTTGGAAACAAACCTGCCCCATCATGTGTAAACCTTCTTTTACATAGAAGCTACTTTTGATGTAGCTTCTATGATTTTTTAGTAGAAATAGCTTTCTCTCACATTTTTTAGAGCTGCCAGCACATACTTGGAGTAGTAGCTCTAAGGAGAATTCGAAATCAATGAACCTCCATATTCACCATGGTGGAGGGAAAAACTAGGTGAGAAGTGGTGATTCATGAAAAATATTAGGAGGCCTCAAATACTGCTCTTCTTTATGGCTTTATGCTGTTTTGACACCTGGTTTGGACAGAGATTTACAGTGGGTGGGAGGAAAAAAGAAAATATCCAGAATGCCTTTGTACAGCAAAGCTCCAAAGAATGTGGTCTCAGTCGGATCAGCCTTTCCCAGATACAGATTTTTTAACTCTTCTCATTCTTTCAGAAAAGAATTTAGTAGCTTAAATATCAAAAGATCTAACAAAAAATAGTTTGAAAAAGAGATAGGGAGACATTGTTTTATTAGAGAGCAGCTAATAATGGAGGTAAGTAGCGTAGAAATGAGCTTTGTTGTGATTTTAAGATATTTTCTAGAGGAAAAGCTTTAATTAAGCCATAAAACTAGAGCTTAATGAAGCAATTAACCAGTCCATGGTTACACAAAGTAAATTGAGGTAATGCCTTTCAAGGTATGAGGTTATGTCTTCAAACTCATCTGATGGTAAATTAAAAGAATTCTTCTAATAACACCCTTAAGCAACCAGCCTTAATGGTTTGGGAGCATCACATACCTGTGCATTCCCACTGCCTGTGTGTTTTGGCCTCTTGTCTTTTTGTGTGCGTTTCAGATGCTGCTCACTCAGCACGGTACCAGAGCAGCCCTTGCTGGTTTGAATGCCTCACCACAATGCCTTTGGGTGCTGTGGTTTGCACTTGGCAGGGGCCATGCTGGCAGCCTGAACATGATCTACAGTCATTCTGAAAACTGGGTACTTTCTCCTCTCTTAAGCAAGAAGACAGTTCTTCATGTTGTCTTGAGGCTCAGTTATGGGGTAGATCTTCTGTCCTTTGCCTTGAGTGGAGTATATGTCGTCTTGTGTTTTCTTGTGAGATGATTTATGAGTGAATTTCAAGATGAAGCCACAGCAAGCAGGGCACCCAGAAATGGGCAGACTTTCTTCTGGTTTAGAAGTCAGTGTTTAGCAGATGGATTTCAAATTCCTACAAATGTCACGAGCAGGTTTTTCATGGATCACCTGCTGTGGCGTGTGGGGAGCCTGCCAAGCCGCACGTAGACAGATGCATCTGGCTGCACAGATGTGCATTCACAGATGTGCATGCTGAACACTGAGTGTTTACATTGCAGAATTCCCTGCCTTTGCCACAGTATTTGTGATGCCTTGGATCAGCTCAGGGATTTCCTAGAAGCTGCTATCAAAACTGGTGAAACATTAATGGATCTGCTAACAGCAGCTGTTCTACAGTTTTCAGTAGTGACTACAGCGCTCGGTTTTAATGTGGCCATAGGAAGGAGATAACTTAAAAGTTCTGTGTCCCATAGCATTCCATCAGACTCTTTCCTCTTCTCCATGGTCAGTTTTTATCCTTGTCCTTCTCTTTATTGCCTTATAACAGCAGGGCATTGCACACAGTCAAGAATGAACAAATTTGGTCAATTGTAAGAGCAGTTATGTGGCAGCTACAATTGACAGGGAGTCTCCATTGCCCTGAGCCATTGGGCAGACTTGGTTGATTTGGTCCTGGATTTGATCCACACAATGTGAGAGCTTCTTCTCGTGTCCAGATTGGCCAAACCTAACACACTGAAACAGACATAGTTAGGAATCTTTTCTGTAGCAATCTGTTACCTAAATTACAAACTCCCCAACTTAGAACTACTGCCTTCTCTTAATTTTGCATATTATTTTGGCATTATTTTTGGGCATCCTTACTTATACCTCAGACCAGTACTTCCTTCAGTTTTAGCAGCTACAAATTTGACACAGAATCTGTAACTGCCATCTACTAATGCAGATAGCATCAAATATGGTTTTTAATCTGCCCGTTAGCTAGACTTGTGTTAGCTGAGGTGTTACATGGGAGAGGAATGAAGTGGGGAGGGAGGAAAAGGGTACAGGGAAGGAGAGAAGGAGTGGAGAAAAATATGAGGCAGTAATGTTTGACCTTTGACAGTGTAATCTTTCTAACTGAACCATTTGCTTACTAAACTTTCTTCTTCAGGGCTGTGTGAAATCCCCATTTATGCCCCAGGTTGTAACACTCATCCCTCAGCTGCCTCTGTGACAAACAGATTTATGTATCCTGCTCCAGCAGCGGGGATTTCTCCTGCTGTGGGATGCTGTGATTCAGCAGGAGAATCAGTGCAGCTGCATCAGCTCTGCAGCACAGCCAGCCTGGCAATGCAAAGCATACCTTGGGTTTGCAGCCTTTTTGAGGAACAGCACCACCTGACAGAGCCAGCAGGGACACCAGGTTTTCAAGTGCTGGAATCAGGGAGATATTTCACTTCTTCCCCCTTCACGTTTTGTTGCAGTATAAGGAGGTCATCATCACCCACCCATTTGTTGACAGACAAGCATGCCCATGAGAGATGCAGTGTGTGTGGCAGCCTGCAGTACCTGGTAATTGAACTACAAATGGTGCCTGGTCCCTGAAGGAAATGCCTGTGCAGCTTTGGGAGCTGGGCTTTGCCACTTGTGGGGATTGAGTGCTGTGTGCAGTGCAGGCTTCCAGCACTGGGAAATGGGAACGTTCCCACCTCTGACCTGCAGGGAATTGTGTGCCTTCTGCACTACAGGAGAGTATCAGGTCAAAGCCAGCAGCTGTGGATGAGGCTGTGTGTGCTGCCTGTTAGTCTGATCATGTTAAGCTGCTGAATTAAAACAAATGAAGCTGTGCTTACTGCCTGTTTCCCTGTAGTTTTGGCCATAGGTCTGGTCCAAGTGATTTTTCAGTTTCTGAGGGGCTAAAATCTGTTTATTCTACTGGACAGGGCTGTGGGGCTTATTAAAAACTTGTAATGCATTTTTAGATGTTTGGCTGGAAGATGAAAAGGCAGTGGGAAATATTTTGGCAATTACTCATTGTGAGAGCAGAAGAGGCAGTTGAAGGAAGTTCTGTGTGTGTATCAAGGTGTGTCTCTGGAGTGAATCAAGCACATGGTTAATCTACCCCAGGTTACCATTTTCATCAGTGACCACCACAAATTGCCTAAGAGAAAAGGGAAGGAAACCTTAGGGAAGCTGCTGATTTGTTCTGCAGGGAGATTGTTTATTGTTGTTCTTAGCCTGGAGTTAAATTCTTCATTGCTGGTAACTGTTAACAGGTAGCAAACAGCTGGGAACTTTGGGGCAGCCTAGTAAGAGGAATAAGAGTGTTTTCTGCATGCTTAACCTCTACAGCGTAGTGCCACTGGTGATACTGTGCCCCCTTCCAGAAGCAGAGGACCCTTTGGTGGTGGTGAACCTGGGCAGAAAGAACTTACTCTGGATCTGTACTGGGGGAACCACAGTGAGGGATTGTGGTTTGTTCTGATGTGTGTAAGTTTTCCTGGCAAGCTTCCTTTGTTTTGGAAGCTGTAGTATTTTTCTCTTTGGGGTTGGTTGGAGTTCACTGAGGCACAGGGCCTTCATGCACAGCTCTGAAAGAGGTGCAGTGGGTATTTTCTGGCTTTGCATGACTGCCTGTGCAGGGAATGCTGAGTCATTCCTTTTCCTGCCAGCAGGTTAGGAAAGGGGGCAGCTCCAGCCCCAGGGCATTGAGGCTGCTGCAGATATGTGTGATGTCCATGTGTCTAATCCATGAACTATGGAAAGGAAAAGCATGCTCCTAATTCCTTCCTTTGACACTGCACCTACCTGATGTTCTGGTTCCTGCCTCAATGCAGTCCAGCTGATGGCATAGCAGGAACTTTACCCTGTGTGGCAAATCTTCATTGAAGTGTTTTCACTGCTAAGCAAAGGAATTTCACTTCTCTGTATTTTTCTGTCTTGCAGAGGGATGGCAAGAACATGGTATTTTCTCTTCTTAATGCTGGTATCATTATTTACATTAAAATTCAAATGAGATGAAATCAGTAGTCAACAGGAGGAGAAATTCTGGCTGTGTTAAGCAGAATGCAAGACTAAGACATGATAATGATTATTTTTGGGCACATTTCTTACTGCATTGGATGATAACACACCAGTTTAACGAGACAGCTAATCTTTGCTTAACTGCAAATGTGCAAAAGTTGCCTCTGAATTTAGTGAGTGTTTAGGGCTGTCCTTCTCATGCTTGGTCTTCCCTGGGCCTGTGCTATTATCTCATCTTTATGGCAGTGATAGAGGAAGGCCTTTTTAGCCATACCTGATGATGAGTGCCCAAGTGAGAAGACGTGAAATGGATCTCATTGAGTGCTGTGGTGGACCTTTAGAAAATCAGATTCACTGTGGTGTCTTCAGCAAGGCAAGTGAAAATTTAAGTATTCGTATGTGCTAATGACTTTTGAAAATGCTGTTGAGAGCATTTGCTGTAGCCAAGGGTGATTCCAAGGGAAATCCCAGAAAAACTGATAAGTCCCTTCTACAGAGGTTGAGAGGCAGTGGTGCTTGCACCCTGTCTGATGGTTTGTTTTGGAGCTGGATGTGTGACTGCTGCAGTGTAAATCTGCATGGACTCTGGGCTGGTGACACATAATCCAATGGGTATGATGTTTTCTCTGGTCCTAGAATTAAGAGTCAGACACAGTTAAGGGATAAAAGGGTTTTTACCTTGGTATTTAATAAGGATCTTTATGGTGCAACAATTCATCAAGGTGGAATACACCAAAATGTGCACACATGATATACCACGTATACAATTTTATAGACTTTGCAAATTAGCATATTTGACAAAGATTCCCCAATGAGAAGCTTAAATGAGTGGTGTGACATCTCCCTCTTCTAAAGTATTCTCTTCCAGATGGGTTTAATCCTAATTTACAGAATATGTTCTAGAGAGAACCTTGGTTTCTCAAGACAGCGTAAGGCTTTCTGGCCTCCAACTGAGTGGCCTTTAGGATGTTTGGTCTTCTGGCCTAGCAGAATACCAGGCCTGTGTTAAGATACCAGGCTTAAAGAATTACAAGTATGTATACTAAAAATGCTGAGAATACATAAAAAGAAAAGGCAAAATCAAGGCCATCGTCATGGCATCAGGTACAGGCTGTTTTATAACCAATCCCTCCCTTCCCTGAACAACAACATTTGGTTTTACTTTATGACCTGAAGAGTGGTCATTTTTTTATCTCTGGTGTTGTGTCCATCTCTCACATGGCCACATGACTGCACAGCAGAATCCTGTGGTGGCTTTAGATTTCAGGGAAGGCTTCCTGGTTACTGGTGCTGCCAAGCTTTCCCATCTGGGATGTTCTTACTGCTGGTAGGTGCCTGTGAAGATGAGGGAGGAGACAGCTCTAGGTAATGTGGCAGAGAGGGATGCAGGTAGGAACTCTTCCTCCCTTTCCTGTATGAGGTGATAAATGGCTGATCTTCCTTCCTCTTCCTTGAAAGCAAGGGAATGCTTTGAGCAGATTGACAGCCTCTCCTCTCTATTAATTGCATGTTGTTACATGTGGTCAGTATGGTTTAGGAGAGGGAGTCCTTCCATCCTTGCCACAGCTCTTTCTCTTCAGATACATTCTCAGAAGAGGAAAAAAATTCCCCTAACCTTGGAAACTCCCATTACTGAACCTTTCTTCTCCCACCCAGGACCTGTCCCAATTCTGTGAACTAATGAAACTCTCCACTTGAGAGTCACACTGTGATACTGCCTGAGGTTTGCAGAGCTACTCTAAATGAGCAAATACTTATTCTTGAAACCAACCCCAAGACCATGAAAAACTGCCTTCATTCTGTTGCCCTGTCAAACTTCTAGAAAAGGAAACAATCTCTTAATGGGAAGAGCAAAATGATTTTTTTGTCTTCACTTCTCTTATTCCTCCATCTTCATAGTTTATACATACCCTCTTTAAAACTTCACTTTTGCTTGACACAAACCACTTTTGTGTAGGAGTTATGTACTTATCTTGACTTCTGATTTTTCATTCCAAGTTACTGCTTCCTCCTACTTATCCCACTCTTTCCTTGGTCAGTGCATGCATTTCCTGTCGTTTGTGTGGCAATATCTCTGGGTCAAGCACTGGTGTCCTTGTAACTCACTGGTTTTGTGCTGATACCTCACTGTGTTTGACCTGCTGCTGTCTCTTCCTATAGACTGATGTTGGTGACATGGAATCTGTGCCTTACCTGCTGGTAGCAGCACTTCTTGTTGCTTCTGCCCTTTGGCTAAAAGGAAAGATGAAAGAGATATCCTCACCTGTCACTTTTCTCTGCTACAGGGCAAGCAGGGGAGAGGAAAATCCTTGCTCTGCTGTGATGTTCAGCAGGCAAAACAGCAATGGGAGTTGACTTGCAACGGAGCACATTCTAAATAAAAGTGGGTTTATAGGTACATTTTGTTGTAGCTTAAAGTACCCCTTTCTACCCAGCCACCACAGTGTGATGAAAATGCCAGGGCAGACCAAGGACTTGCCCTTTTAAAGTGAGCCTCTGCCTATCAGTGTGTATCCATCCTGGACTGAGTACCCAATGCTGCTTTTGGTCCCCTTAGCAGCCTCTCCTTCAGTCTGCCCTGCTGTCCTTTCAGGAAAAGCTCTCAGAACCACGACAGTGTTTGCTTTCATGCATCTGAGTTTCACTGTTACTGGCTGTACCCCACACCCAATCTTCCTGTCATATTTATGTTCTGAGGGGAAAGCTAGGAGATAAAAGCAAGATTCACATCTATGTGCTGGTGATTCCCAAACCATTGGATGCTAAAATATAAGCAATACACTGCCTTGCTCAAATAGGGCAGGCCAGGCTGCTCTGCCAACCCTGAGGAGTTTCCCACTGTGGTACAGGGCAGTTTCAAAATGACTTTGAGCTGAACTGGTGCTGAAGTCACAACGAAACCTTGTGTGGTCTTGTTACTTCTAGTCCACCACTCACTTGGTTAATTCTCCTGAGTGTCTCTGATGTCCTAGGTCCCTTGGCAAATGTTGCCTTTGATGAAGCGGGAAAATAAACACCACTCTTGGGTCCAGAAGGTCACTCTTTGCTCAATCTCCTCTCTGTTCCCAGTGCAGACCTGTTGAGGGGGGCAGTGGAGCTGGCAGGGTGGATGGGAGCTCACCCAGGGGATCTGAAGAAGTGCCAGTAACACCTTATCTCTTCAAGTCAGTGGAGTAAATAGGTTTCGTCTGGTTTATGTAGTAAGTCAGGATGCATTTCCGTTGAGATGTGTCAGTTGGATTGAATGCTTCTAAGTCATGTTTTGAGACAAACAACTATGAACTGGGCAAAGCAAATCTCTAATAAGAAATAATATGTCAGATTGGTCTGTCTTCATTGTTGGAGAAAGGACACCCTCCTCATTCTGAAACCCTCATATTGCAAAATACACTGGTCCCCTGAGGATCAGGCAAATACTTCTGCAATTAAATTCTAAGGGTATGTAGGAGTGAACACTGAAATATCTTAATCCAACCTCATTCTAAAATCACAAATGTGGAGACAAAGTCTGGGGCAAAGCTCTTCCTTGTTGGTTGTCAGAGTAATTTTGAAGTTGCTAGCAAAAGGCTAAAGTCTGAGCTGAGGGAAAAGTGAAGGTTTGCTTGCATATCTTCCTTTTCACAAGCTCAGTTCATTCACAGAATAGATTTATTGCATTGTATCTTTGTATCCAAGCTTTAGCCCTAAATATTGGAGAGCAGAAGCCACCCTCAGGAGCATACAATGAGCAGGGAAGTACTTGCATAGGGCTTGGGGCTCGCCTTTGCCTAACCTGAAGTACAGTTGGTTACAGCCATTGCAAAAATCAACGCTCAGATAAGAAAGGGCTGTTGACCATGTGGTATCACCCTATAAAATGGCCACTTCTACAGCTGTGGCCAAAGGCCTGAGGCAAACCCCTTTTGGATCTGAACGCTTGAATTGTCTTGTGTCATTTGATCATATCAGGTTCTGAATTAAGTTGGAGGACAATTCCAGGTTGCTCCCAAAGGGCTATCACCTGTCAGGATCAAAGGAAACCACCAGATGTGTGGTAAGAACGATCCCCTATTGGAACAGTAAACAGCCTAGAAATACCTGCTGAAGTGACTCCACTTCGTAAATGTTTGTAAATTTGGTGGCCTGCTCAAGTGGGTGAGTGGAAGCTCTGGAGTCAAACATTGAAAATTTGTCCCAGTCAGTGTTGAACATTTTCAGTTGTAAGATTAATGCTAACAGCTTGTGCCCTGCAGTTGTCATGAAGGATCTACTGGCCCAGCCTGCAGGTGTGTCTTAAAGTAGACAGGAGCAAATATGTATAAGTCTGTGAGGCGAAAAAAAAAAAAAAAAGCCTTGAACTAGACTGAAGAATTCAACTTGGGGTTCAGGCAATGTGAAACTAGTCCTTCTGGAGGTAATTCCATTCAGTGGCTATTTTGGCTCAAGATAGGAATCATTTGTTAGCGGTTTAGCACACTCACAGAATGATCCCAGGCTCTTGGAGGAAGGAAGGAATGCTGCTCAGGGTGACAGATCCCACGATTTCTGGGAAAGAGCTGTGCTGGCCTTTTATAACCTAATGCTCTGTGAACAAACCTTTGTTATGAGGTGGTCCTGCACAGGACTTGCAAATCTGTGTCTCTGTGATGTCTGGGCCAGAGCCCTCAGATCCTGTGCGGTAAAAATAATAAGCAGAGTCAAAGCTGGGATCATTGTCCGGTTGTGAAGGATCAGCCAATGCTGCCCTGTTGTTGTCCTGGTCCAGGGAGAGAGTTTCCCTGGGGAAGCCTAAGGGATGGGGCAGTACAGGGCCCCGGTGGCCTGAGCTCTGCTCTCACTTTGTTTTACAGGAAGAACGGGCTGGGAAGAATGGTGTGACATTGTTGTGGTCACATTTAAATGTGAGGCTTGGAGTTTAACTACTGCCTAATAGCAGCAGGAACTCTGCTGGGCTGACTCATATTGCCAAAAATATGCTCTCATTTCTCCATGTATCCCTGCACAAAGGAAGAGGAGGTAGTACGGCAATCTTGGATTATCCCAAGGAAACCCAGTTTTAGGCCTTGCACTTATTCCATCCCTCTTATTTCTCTGTTGTTTGGAAGTAGTCTAGTTGAAATGGGCTTTATTGAATATTGCTGGACAACAGAAGTTGCTGGAAGCATGTGAATGACCTTGTGATGGTATGAGAGGTGAAAACAAGGATTCCAATCCTGTGGCAGCTTAAATAGCTTGCCTGTGGCTATACGAGATCCTCTGTGGGTTGGAGAGGGACTAACTGGTTAACCTTTGGAATCCTTTGACTGGGAGCCTGAGAAGGCCACACCATTGAGGGGCACTGGAGCTAATGACCATGTTCCGCAGAAGAGTAAACCATGGCAGATGCCTTGTGTGAGGTTTTGTTAATGAAAAGCCTTATATAAACTGAGCCCACCTCCTCCATGGACTAAGGAGGACCACCATGCTTCTCTGGGTGAAGCCTGCATAGCTGAGGCAGAAGTGGGTTGTGTATGTTGGATACATCTGGGGAGTGTAGGAATTCCTGGCTGTGTGCCTGCAGGAGCAAAGGAAAGTTGATTTGAGTGTGTGTTATGAGTCCAGCTGGTCAGACAGCATTTATGGGCAGAAAGAGACACTGCTTCCTTGTAAATACAGAGTGTGATCCCCCCCAAGCTCCAAAATTTCTGCTTTGAAAGTTAAAGATGGGTAAGGTCTATGTGGAAGCAGAGGGCTGACATAACCGTTGCACAATCTGTTCTTGTGCCGTCATTTCTCTACTCCTGTTTCCACCTTCTCGTAAAAGTGCTCACTATTGAGCCATACAGTTATCTGGACTTAATTTTCTTTCCACATAGGCCTCCTGAAGCCTAGCTGTTGTACAATTCCTCTAGTAGATGAAGTGTTGCTCTGTAAAACAGAGTATTGGGCTGGTATTGGACACACATCTCCAGCCTTGGGTCATGCCCCAGCCCACAGTTCTGCAAAAAGGGGGTAGCACTGAACATCTTTAAGGCTCTGTAGTGTCTGGTGCATGTGGCAGGAGAGTGGGGCTTTTGGGGGTGCTCAGCTCTTTGATACAGTGTGATGGCATCTCTCTGGATGGGGCCCTGGGGACACTTCTCAATCTCTAGGGCTTCAGCTGTCGCTGTTGATGTGTACTGAGCTCTGGTGCCGGCCAAGGGCTGGAACCATGTGAGTGCAAGGGTTTTAACAATGCTGAGCTGCCTGCCAGTCGATGGTTACCCATCTTTTTTTCAGTGTGCTTCCGCTCAGTGTTTTTTCCCCAGTTAATAGGTGGTGCCAGCTGTACGCTGGCTGTAGATGCGATTGGTGCTTTCCCACTAGAGGGCAGTTCTATCATGCCTGCGCTTCCATAGGTTGCTTGATCCCACTCCACGCAGTCTTTGAGACCAGCAGAAATTCAGATGAAAGCTGTGATCAGCGTTTAATTATTCCAGCAGCTACCAAGTGCCTATATGAACGATAAACCCACTGATTTGGAAATACACTACTCTAGCTAAAGTAGGTATCAAGGCACAATTTTTGGGAGGGAACAAGCAGCAGGTGTGTCGCTGCCACATGGAAATGAGTGTGGCTGAGGCATGTGTTCTGCACTGGGAGCAGGCACACAGCTCCTAGTGGAGCTGGTGAAAGTGGAGATATAGCAGGTTTGTATCATGGAATTCGAATGCAGTAGTCACATTTATATATGTATATGTATGTATTCTGAACCTTTACAAAGAAAACTAAAACCATCCCCAAAGACCCTAATTGTTAATGGAAAAGACAAATGCTCCTTACTGAGACATCAGCAGACCTGGAGGTTTTGTTTCTCAGGTAAACAGTGATGTACTAATAGACATTATTGCTTTGCATAGCCAAGTGAGTAAGAGCCATGATTTCAGGCTTACTTAATAATGTCGACCTCAGAGGTAGCCTGAGGAGATGTCTGCACTGTGGGGTGTGGCTGTGTTGGGAGTATCACACTCAGTTCTGCTGATAACATGTGAGAGGATGGGAACTGAGTTTCTCAGCTAGTGAGGAACACAGGCTTAATTATGACCTTGTTGTGTTACCCAAATTTGGTCATATTCTAATACGACATTTTTCCCAAACACTGAAGTTGGGCTTGTTTGCTTCAGCTACTCCTCAGCTATTTGTGCATGGAGGGAATGTGTTCCTCTCTTCCTTCTGGGTGCCTGTAAACATCCAGGGTTCTGCCTTCCTGAGATCTGAGCTAATGACAAATGTGAGGAATCATAGATGATGACCTTGCTGGGAAGCTCCACAGACAAGATTTCTTGCTTGTTTTTTTAGTCTAGTTTTACTTGCCCAGGCCATTTGTCCTTAAGCCAGGCACAGCATCTGGAAAGAGTGGCTGAAGTCATGCCTCATGTCCCTTTTTTCCTGGGGTCAGGATTTCCTAGGTCTTTGTCTCACCAAGCCTTTCCAGCAAAGCTGAGCTCTGATCCAGACACTGTTACTGACAGATTTGTAAGTCTGTGTCGCCCTTTCCCCCCTCCATTTGTGAAGTGGGCTCCCCAGGGGACAAGGTCTGAATTCTCTTCAGTGCTGGCCTGGCTCCAGTCTCACTTGTTTTGAGGAGACAGTAGTGCCTTTTGGGTCACAGATTCTTTCTCAGCCCTGCTGGAAATTGCCTGACCCCACCTGAAGCCAACAGTTGGGTCATGGCACCAGGGCCACGCTCTAGGTGCAGGACAACTGTATATGATTCCGTGATTTGCCTGAATCTTGCTTGCTTGTATTGGGAACTCTGGCTATGATGCCCCTTCCTCGTGTTGCCTGTTGAAGTTCCCTCTACCTGATTCATTCCTCCAGGACAGTAAGAGCAAGTTTTCAGTTGTCAGGAATGGAATGACTGCCCTGTGTGGGGCTTAACCCATGCAGAGCTGTGTGAAACTTTTGCCCTTTAAACTTTGCCTGATTGATAAGGCCAGACTCCAATTCCGTCTGTTGCCTCCTTGGTGCCATCCACTCCTGGTCGTGTGTGTGCACCTCCTCTGGCAGCTCTGGCAGTAACAGGAGAATAGAGAAGACCAGGCCCGTGCTGCAGGCTCTGAGTGTGTCCAAGCCACCTCCTTGATGGCTCTCTCTCCCCCGTTAAAGGGATATTTCCAAACAAACTTTTCCCTCTGACCCTTGTCTCCATGAGGAAACACAGCTCTGTCTTGATCCCTTCCACCCTCGTAGATTTGATCCTGTGCAGTTGATGAGGCTTCTGTGATAAGGTTGTCACATTGTTTTGGGATCTCATGCTGCTTGTTTGTTTTTCTAATTGTTTCATTTTCTAAATGTTTCCAGACAAACTGTAGGCTGCTTCCTGTTAACTAGGCAACCCTCTGTTCTCCTCATCTGCCTCTCTCTTTCTCAAGTTTCCCATGAGAAGCTGTATTGCTGCTAGGATCCTTGTTCTTCTTTATTGTCTTTTTGTCCAATAAGTTTTTTCTGTGCGAGTCTTTGTCCAGTCCTTCCTCTCTCTGCAGTGGTAAAGCTGCACTGACCCAGGCCTAGGAGAATTATAGCAGCAGCTTTCTTCAACAATGAGGAGCAAAATCTGTGGTTTTATTTTTCTGTGAGGTTTGACTAGAAGTGTATGGGTGAAATCATATTTAAATACCATTTTGTGAACCATTTTGTGGTTGCTCTCATGAAAAGTGGTTTTTGATGATATTTCTTGATGACTTGCTTTCTGGCTCATAACTCTGTTTCTGCTAACCACCAGTCCTAAAGACAGTAGCAGAGAACAGACTCTTGAGTTAATTCTGCTTGTCTCTGGAGGACATCCTTGAGCTGTCTCTTTCTGCCATGATCTGCTCAGTTAAATCCAGCTCATGCTCTTGCCCCTTGAAACTACAGCTGCTCACCTCGTCAGGGATAGGGGGCAGTTAGGGCCACATCCTTTAGTTTCTTTAGGGCTACTATTGTATGGTAACGATACAAGGATTTGAGAGGATTTTCTTGGGCAGGATGATTTCCTTAGGAGTATTCTTAGTTTGGTCCTGCATATGGGTTCCAGGCTGTCTCCAAAATAGAGCTGGAGCCCACCAGTCTGGTAAGTGTGGGCAGAAAAAGCCCTCTTGGGTTGTACAACCTGCTCTTCATCTCTGTGGTCTTATTCCAGCCTTGGTCTTATTCCAGTGTTTATATTCTATTGCTAGTTGGGGCTTTTTATTCTGTTTCCTCAGAACATGACAATAATGAACTATGCTTAATTTCGACATAGAGCGGTATAGTCTGTTTTAACAAGTGATTGGGCAGAGGCACAGTGACTCATTCTGACTCAACTGAGGTTTTTCAGAAGAGGTAAGGCAGGATGAGACCTGAAACCTGTCTCACCTTCTCACTGGTGTGCGTGGAAGATCAAGGGACCATATTGACATATTCTGAGAAATCTGTCTGTGAAGCCCAGCATCCCAAAACATCAAGGGTAGCCTCAAACTCCCTGTTCCAGCTGGCATTGTCTCCTACCAGCCTGGTTTTCCAGAGCAAGGAGGTGCAGTGAGCCAGGGCACCTCATGCTGCAGGAGCTGCCTTTGGTAACTGGTGTGGCTGCAGGGCCCATGTCCTAAGCTGGATAACTCTGCCTTTGGCTGGAAGTCATGTTTTTCTTTAGCATCAGAAGGTGTTTGATTTTTCTCTTCCCCTCTTGTACTCTTGTTGAGTTGTCCTTGCCAAGATGACCTAGAACTTTGTCACCCACAGCCTCCTGGTTCTGGGAGAGTGGCAGTGTTGGGACACATCATCTCACATGACAGCTTATCACTTGTTTCCTGTGTTCAGCCCCATCCCCTTGAACACCACCACCATGGAAAATGACATGCGTGGTGCAGGGAAAAGAGACTTTATCTTCCAGTTTGCACAACAAGAAGCTCTGGAAATAGCCTGGAAGTTGCTGATCTGCATTTTGTGGTGAACTTTCCTAAAGACTGTATGTACAAGACATTCTTTGATTCAATTGTTGCCTGCCTTGTACAAATGTCTTTAACTAGAGTGAAACTATTTAATTCTTCTCACTCAGGGATCTTCTTTTGTAAGGAGGCAATTTCCAGTCATATTTCCACTTATCTGGAAGAATTGAGGGAGTAAGGAAAATAGCTTGTGACTAATTTCACTTGTTGGCTCTTCTGTTATCACACATTCCTCTTTTTATTCCCTGAGCACTGGAGTGAAGGGCTTCCCTGGGATTAGACATGAGATGTAAATGTGAGATTTGTCCCTTTGGTGATCTAGCAAGCAATCTAACCCCCAAGCTGTCCCACAGAAGATGGGCACTATTGCTGTTCTGTTCTCCTTTTAATCTTTGATTGTGCCTTTGCCCAGAGCAAAGCCACTGTCAGGTGAGTGTTGGCTTTAAAGACTCCATTAATTTCTTCTAAAAAAATGGAAAGACTAACAGTAAAAAAGTACAGACAGTCTTTAGTTACACAACTCAGCAGTCCTGTGGGTTTTAGTCCAAATAAGGCTGCAGGACTGTGTGGTGATTTGGGAAGAGTTGCCAGTGATTTATCAGAAGAGGAGGGGAAAGTTGCTGGTCAGGTGAGTTTGCAGAGCAGAAGGCTGTTTGCTTCTCAGCCATCGCATGCAACTTCTCTTAAGCACAGCATTCCTGTCTACACAAGCAATTTGTACACTTCCTGCTGCAGCTGGAATAAATATGTCCCAGAAATGATTCTATTGAGAAAGAAAATCTGTTGGTTGCCTTGAAACAGTAAATGTGTTGGCCTCAGGAGAGACTTCTCGTTCTGTTCCCAGGGGAAAGGTCAGAGAGGTCCAGGTGGGTTCAAAGAGGGTCGTGCCTTGTTTGGATTATGTCTGTTGCCCATCACAATACATTGCAAAATCACCAAATAAGCTTTTTAAAATTCTGAATTTTCACACCAAGTCAAAACTCTGAAATATTTGTATTACAGTGAAATGTGTCAGGAAAAAACAGTCCATTTTAAATTGCTGAGCTATTTTTGACGTTTCTCCAGATAAAAATAGTTTTGGTTTAAAAATCTGAGTCAGGCTTGTGTATTTTCTTCTTGTTCACTGTTAAGTATAATCTTTCTAAGAGCCTCTTAGCTCATGAGTTATAGCTTGGGATTATGCTGCTGCTGTTGTAACCCTTAATACAGTTTTGTCTATGGGGGTTTTGGCTCCTGCCAAAACCTGTGTATACACAGCTTGGGTCAATTAAAAACAAGAAATACAGTCCTCCAAAGAGCCTAGGAAGAATAACTTCTTCCAGACTGCAAGGAAGGTGTAGCCCTGCATTATCTAATATTGTTTGGAAATAAAATTTCTGCAGCACAGGTCAACAAAGTGAAATATTTAGAAAGGAGTGAAATAATTAGAAAGGAGTGATCTGACCAAAACTTTGCTTTACAAGTTTCTTCACAGAAATTAAAAACAAAATTTAAAGAAAAAAAAAGGAGGGGGTTGGAATTTGATTATTTGTGGAAACTTCAGTTCCTGTGTGAAAATTGTATTGCCATTATGTTCTATCCAACCTTAAGAAGCAACACATCCTTTAAAGAAAGCTAAGCAAAACAAACCAGAAATTTTAAATGCTTAGTGCAGTGTTGAATTGCTACAACTAATGCATCACCTGGACATCATCTAGCAATTACTTGCTTTTCTGCATCATCTTCTGCCCCTCTAATTTTGTAGGCTGTAATCCTGACCCTACTCAGGTCAGTGCCAAAACTTCCACTGATTTCTTTTGAGAGAAGGGACTTCACCTGCTCTGTTTTAGTAGTGGTAGGCATAATGAAATGCATTTTAGCTGTCATGAAACTACTCTGCAGTGCTTTTCAGTTCCTAGTAACTCTAGTTTCAGTCCTTCCATGTTTCACTGGTTCTGAAAGTCTCTGAGGAATCCTAAGAGTAAGTCTGAGACTTGTTCTATATTTTATACAGTAAATTATAAATACTCCTATTGAAGTTGTGTTAAGGAACTCTGTATCTCTTGGGGGCCTGCCCTATTCATAGGGAAATTTCTGTTGTGTTTTAGCGTTGCTGGTAGGTGTTCTGGAGATTTGGTGTTTAGGAATTGCTGTGAGTTTATGACAATTTAATTTCACGGTTGTCTGTGAAAGGTCACCTCTGCTTTCTCTCCTTCTCTGTTTATCACTGGTGGGTGAATGTCACCAAATGATGGTGGTGGTCAGAATTGGAAATGGGGAGAGTGGCCGTCTTTTCCTGGGGCAACACTAGGCAGCTGTTTGAATTCTTCCTCCTCCCAGTGCTCCCTATAATGTGTCCTAAAGTCAGGCAGATCCCCAGCTGTGTGAAAAAAGCTTAACCTGGTCATTGGCCTGGCAGCAGTGCGATTTTTAGTATTCCGCTCACTTGTTTTACTAACATACAGTTTTTGGAATCTTCCTTCCACACAAAAGAAATTCTTTTCTGCAGTTTGAGACTTTGCTCAAACCCTTGCAGCTGTAAAACCAGGTTGCTCGTGCATCAGCACGTGGCAGAACTGGGATATGGGAGGGGGAGTCAGGTGCTCCACCTTCTTTTGGAGACTTCCTTCTGCCATTGAGTGACTCACATCAATCCCTCTCCAAACCAAAAAGAATGTCTCCATATCGTCAAGAGAACATAAATAACAAAGGCTTGTCAATTGTTTTGGGCTCTTTGGACCTCAGGAGTAACCAAAACTCAATGTCTGGCCTTTAGAGTCTCCCAGGGTACTGAAATTGGGGTAGCCTGAGGAGCAACCCAGCCTCTGCAGAGTGGGCAGCAAGGTACACTTGTTGTTCGTCTCTCTTCTCAACTGCTGAAGTTTCCTCCAAATTTCTATTACTTGGGCAGCTATTTTGAGGCTGAAATGCTGTTTGAGATTGGACAATTTTGCAAAACTCTTTCCCTGAAAAATACTTCAGCTTCATTCACAGAAAATTAGCCTTTTGGTGCTTCATGTTCTCATGATTGTTCAGTTTCTGGTATCTCTCTGTACCTACTCTTCTCTGTCTCCTTGTTTTTCTCTCTTTGAGAACTAATGGCCTTTCTGAAATGCAGGCTGCAGAACACCTCCATGCTGATCTCCCAGGTAAGAGATGATGTTAACTCTCAAGTAGAAACAATGGATATTGGTGTTCAGGTATCAGCCAGAGCTGAGGTATTTTCTAGTGGAAGTAGCTGTTTTCAGAAAAATAGGTTTATACCTGCATGTGTATAACAAGAGCCACCTCCCTTCTCTGGGAGACAGATGCTTTATCTTGCCACAACTGAGTCACAAGGAAGTGAAAATTCAAGCTGAGTGATTAACTGTGCTTAATAAAGGAGAGAAATTATTTACCAAATCTGGAAATACATGGAAATGTTCAGTGTTGAGGAAGAGGGCTCTCCTGAGAGCCTCCAACCCACACATCATTGTAGCATCTGCCTTTCTAGTTGGTGGGGGATGTTTTCAGAGGAGAGCAGCATATGAACTCTTTCAGCAGTCTCTGGTTTACAGGCATCATGCTTAGGAGCATGATGTTTATGGATTTCAGGAGACTACAGGATGATGTTAATTATTTTGCAAACTGTCTTTTCTTTTTAGCCTTTGCAGTTTCCCATGGGAGCTTACACAGTCTGTGCAGCAGTATGCGGTAAACCAAAACATTTCATTTGTTTCTCATAAATCTACTCCCTGAAAAAGTCATTGGCTGTCCCTAGATTTTGTGCAATGAGGAATCTTCTTGTCACTTACAGTTGTATGTCTATCTGCTGTCTCTTCTTCCTACAGTAAAGTTTTCCAAACTGAAAAATCCTTCTTTGCCTAATCCTTGTTCAGCTTCTGAGCCTTTTCTTTTTCACTGGCCCCTCTCTTTGCCTAACTCTAGTGTATCTTCCATAAGAGTAATTCCTAATGCTCTGTTACCTCTCATGAGTCATGACTTTGCTTTCAATGTTCTGTATAAGGACATTGGGTTCTCCTTCCAAATTAATTTAGTAACTACTGGCATGTGTGTACATTGGCAGGTTTTCTTCCCCAGTTGTGTTACCCAGCATTTACTGACACTGAGTTTTGTCTGCTGGTTTTCTGTTCACTTACCCTGGCCCACAAGAGCCCTCTGTGACTCTTCAAATTCACCTTCAGATTTCACTATTATGAATATTTGAGCAAACTTTATTATCTCACTCATCACCCTGAATTTCATTGATCTGTAATGTGAGGAGGACACATTTCACCTGTTGAGACTAGAATATTGAAAACTTGAAACTATTTGAAAACCTCTGGGGAAAGAGACCTTTTTAAACTTCATGATGTCTTCTTTTGTTGTCAGTGTCTTTTCAGAGCTATCCACAATGAAATCCCAAACTAACTTTTGGTATGGGTAGATGTATCTCAAGCATTCACAAATCCCTCTGCTTATTTGTCAGTTGTAAAGACTTTTGAGAGTTTTTCTTACTTTTAGAACTGTGTACACACACATAAAATTTCCAGTATTAGTAGGTGATTAGCAATTACTACACTTTTTCCTGGCATTTCAACTCTTGCTGGGAAGTAATGTGAAATGGGAATACTTTCCAATTAAATGCTGTTTTCAGTTAGTTGTCAGTCTGCCAAACTTATTGACATGATCTGCCACTGCCCAGCTCTGCCCAGAGGAGAACAGCGTGTTCCCTCTGCAGCTTCTGTGCTGATTAGGGTTTTCCTTCTGCCCCTCAAATTCCCATTTGAATTTGGTAGGATAACCCTGTGCATGCTTTTGAGTAAAGCAGACAAATCCAAAGCCAACCAGATTGAGAGGATCTGTCTGTGTCTCCTCAGTGGTTCCTGTTTGGCAGCCAAGTGCTCTGAACATGTCTGTGTCCGAAAGGAGTCTGTCTCCACGTCTGGACTGTGGTTTTGCCCTGTCATTTCTCTTCTGCATCAAGCATTTTCCTTTTTATGGGGTCAAGGGGAAAGAGGTTGCCTTAAACTCTCAATGCTGCCAGCTTTTCCCTCCTTAAAAAGCAGAAAATCATATAGAGGCAAATAGGATAAAATGCACAGTAGAGGGGAAGTGTGGGGATGTGGAAGAGCTGGTGTGCCTGTGGATGTGGGAGAGGGAGCTGCTGTTGACAGTGAGATTATTGAGGAGCAGTGGTCCCACTGTGGGGAGATGGAGAGGGTCAGGGCTGCATAGGAGCTGGGCAGGAGCAAGCCAGGAGTCAGAGGAAGAGCTGGCTGGGAGGTACAGTGATGAAGTGCTGGGTAACCTTTGCTATACACAGACTACGTTATGGCCAAATTTTCTGATCTGTCTGATCAGACATTCCTTTCTTACAGATGTCTCCTGAGCAGCTGTTTTAGTTGAACTTTCAGAAACAACCCACCTGCATATTTTTCTGTGTGGTGTTAGCAATTCAGGACCCAGAAATAGCTGCAAGAAGCATAAATTCATTCCTTCTAGTGGCTCATTTTTTTTCTATTTGTCAACAACGCATTTCCTATGTACCTGCCTGACGTAGATGCTGCAGAGAGGAATGAGTCTGGGTTTCCATGTTTAGTCTGTGTTTAACTTCAGATCAAAGATATTTAATTTTAGGGGAAGAGCTTCCTAGCTGCTAACTTCATGGTAAGATCTGGATCCTGAGCTCCTTTCACAGCTCAAGTTAGCACTAGAAATAAAGACTGTGCCTTGGAAACTCAGCCTGACAATTCTTGATTCTGATGTGGAACCAGGAGCTTGCTTGTTTTTCCACAGAGGTCTTAAGTATGTGCTTTTGTAGATCAAATTACCTGGGGCTACTCCATGTAAAAAGAGAAGGATGAGTAGGGGTAGAACAGTGTTCAAACAAGGAAATAAGCTTTGTGCAGGAAGGTAAATTATTCTCCAACTCCTTTGAGGATGGGGAAAAAAGGTAATGAGCTGGAGGAGATGTCTTCTAGTAGTAGGGATGGTGAGGCACTGTCATCAGTCATCCAAGGCAGCTGCTGAGGCTCCAATGTCACAGCTTTTCTGGACAAGGCAGGTGCAGTTGCTTGTACTCAGGACACACAAAAATGCAGCTGCAGTCTCATCCCTTTTGTTCTCTCAAAGTCATAAGGCTCTTTTTGCACTGATTTCTCTCCATTAGGAAGTTCTGAGTTGTTTGGTTTCTCTTATGCAAGGCTTTCTCCTTTGTCACAAACTCCCCTGTATTCCTCACGTCCCGGTATCTCGGTGCATGCCTGTGTGAAACTGTGGTGCTGTTCGTTTGGTATTTCAACCTTTGTTGCTGTTTCAGCACAGAAAAGAGACACTGTGTCAACGAAACCCTTCCCCTCCAGCTGCTGGGTAAGCCCATGCAGGTGTGCACTCATGCACTCCCTGTGTTTGAGCTGGGAAATTTCCACATAAATTCAGAAGTGACAGTGCAGCGAAAGATCCTGGCATGAGTAAGTGTGTCAGAACAGCTCATATGTCCTTTGCCAGTCTATCCTGCTTTGCTGGTGCCTTTGTGTTGTTATCTAGTATTTCATCATGTGGGAGTGTGGAAGGGAAAGAGATAATGAAAATATCCCTGTGCATGGGAAGTGGAACTGCCACAGTGTAAGCCAAGCAGTGACCTGGAAATGAGGTGTTCTGAGCCACCAGGGATAGCTGCTCAGCCTCTTTGGAAAGCAAATGTCTTTGCAATATGCGTGAGGCTGCATGGTGCTGCTTTTGTACCAGGCTGCAAGATAGAATGAGCTGGAAAATCTCCCCTGTCCGTGAGCTCAGAATTTCTTCATGGCTTTGGCAGAGTACCGAAAGAAAGGTCTGAAAATACAGTGGGAAAGGCCCACTTCCACATTTGTCTAACCATCCACTGTCTCCTGCAACCAAAACTGCTGTAAGGACCGCACACAGGAATCACCACAACTCCTGAACAGGTTTCTTGTTCTCAGATTTGCTCTTCTTAACCCTTCTACCACATCCCAGGCTTTACTCAGGCTTCCGCCCATCAAATGCTTATCATTTCATTGTCATAAGAGTTGGTTAATGCTCCAGTTGTTAAACGTGGAATTAGTCTGGAGGCTTGCCCATCCCTAATTATCAGATCACAAGCTGAGCTTGATGGCTGATGATCTTTGAACCGATTATCACTTGTAAGCACAATGCAGCCAATGCATCTCAGCTCCGAGGATAAAGCACCTGGTGATTGCCAGAATTGTAACAACATAGGTGAGGCTGTATTGGCCACACAATATTAAGGACTATAAATTTGAATGTGGACTCAGTTATCCCAGGTGATCAGTGGTCAAATTCTGCCCTGACATTTCCAACAAGCAAGACTCTTGTGTGATAATGCCATGTAGTTGAGACGTTCTGGAGGTCACAAACACAATGTACTGACACAGTCACTAACACAGCAAGCAGTGAGCTCTTTGGGGATACTAGTGAGGAAGACCTGTTCTTCACTGAGATATGACCAAAGTGGTTCAGACATCAAAAGAGTTAGTGAAAACAAGTTATTGGTGAGCTCACCTAAAAAAACTAAGAGTGTATGTGATTTTTCCTGGTTTTATTTATAGGAGGTTTTTTATTAGCCAGATAATGTACTATTCTCAGACATCCTCTGGCATCTGTGAAAAAAAGAAATGGTTATCAGTTTCAGAGTTGTGATTTGGCAATGAAATGAATGGGAGAGGGTTCCTGTGTTCTGCCGTTTTCATTGACTGTGATGCTTTGCAGCCAGGCAGCTGAGCAGTGCTTGGAGGGGGTGGTATTCAGGCTCCAAGTTCTATTAATTGCTTGTTCTGGGTGCATTGTTTTGTTTTCTATCTTATTAAGTATCCTGTTGTTGACTATGCTTGTGTTTTTAATCTTTATAATAATGTAATCACTTTCCAGTGTATAACATCCAATCCATTATGAATCTTTTTCCCTTCTGGCATTTTGGGAAGGCTTGGGGATGGTCTCACTGTAAGAGCACTCAGGCAGGCAGAACCTCTCCCACAGGGAAGGATGAAGGGGACTTGAGCCAAAGCAGGAGGCTCCCCACATATAGCACTGAAAGAAGTAAAGGCCGAGTTGTGCAGGTGACCCTCCAGGTAACCCTCTCCCAAGCTAGGCAGAAATGAGAGTAGTGCCACTCTGCAGTATTTGATGTGGCTTCCTATTTCTTTAACAGCCTCCTAACTCTTTTTACCCTGCCCTCACTTCAACATTAATGATTTTAGCTATGCAAATTATCTTGAGAATTGTTAAGTCACGTGTTACTGTGCGGGGATGGGCTGCAGAGCAAAAACCTGATTTCCAGCATTGGCCAAAACCAATTTATTTACCTCAGTGTAATTGTTTTGATTTCAGAATAGGTTGTATCATGTTCATGTTAAAATTGGGCATTCTGTTTCATGTCCTGATGACTTGTCCTTTTTGCTGTGTGCTGCATCAGCTGCTTATTTTATGCTGCTCGTATTTCCATACCATTGCCTGTGTTTGAAGATGCATTGTCTGCAGTGTCTCCTCTTTGGCACTGACAGAAAGATTCCATTTCTCTTTTTCCTGTGCCAGTAACAATAATTACATAATTCAGTTTTCTGCATGCTTAGTTTTTCAGTTTCTTTTTTCATTTAGGTTCTGGATTTGATGCATCTCGGAACTTTCTGCAATGACTGCAGAAAGGATAGCGACAAATATGACGTGTCCGTGCTGAAATCCGTCCCTAAGTCGTAGAAAACTTCTTGCTTTGTTGTTTGCAGTTAACGTTGGCACAAACATACCTTGGTCTTGGTATTTGGCTTTCAGAATTGTTTGGATCTAAAAAATGGATCTGAATGAGTCTTGGGAATTTTAGTATAATTAGCTGTTTACTCTGCAACAGCTTGAGTGGGGATTTTGAAATGCCCTGCATGACAAAATGTTGCCCAGCTGGAGAGGTGGCCAATGATGCAAACCCAGGGTATTTTGGTATTAAATGGGATTGTTCAAAACACATAGCTTATGCTTATATTAATCAAGTATTTGCTGAGTACACCAGTCTTGAATAAAAAAGCACCAAGTGGACCATTCATCACCTATCCCCATAAATTGTTCCCCAGGAGTTAATAATTTTCTCCCAAACACATTAAGGTCATGACTACCACCAAAGGGTCCAGTAACTGGTAAGAAACTGATTGCAAATCTTCCCAGTTCTGTGCAGTGACCCCTTGACCAGGCTGGGTTTCCAAGCATTTTGGTGTACATCCCACAAGCTTCCCTGTGCCCAACGGGCTTTTCTCTCACCATGGGAGAAGTGAGGGTAGAAAACTGTTGAAGTCAGCATAAAGGCATTTTTTGTGTTGGTGGTAAAACTCTGTCAGTGTGTGGGTGGTTTGTAACATGTCTGCATTTCGCCAAATGTCCACTCTGCCAGAGCAGGCATTCCTGTTTGCCTGTGATAAGGAGGGAGGTCTGGCAGTGGCAAGTGGGAGTGCTTCTGTTTCCTACCATTTCTTCGTATTTGCACCTTGGTTGTTTAGCTGAGCCTAGCAGGAGCTCTGTGCTGCCACATTCAGAGATTGGATCATACTCTTCAGATACAAACCTTGGCAGAAATGAAGGGAAATAGGGGCACATCGTGTCCCTGGGGAGACCAGTCCTGTCCCAAACTCACATGCAGCCAAGCACCTGCTTGTGCTAACAAAAGGTGAGATTTGTCCTGAGATTTTCAGCCACAAACACCTGGTGTGGGAAATGAGGAGATGGGGCTGTTCTGCGTAACCCTTCTTTTTGCTTTTCCATTCATCTCCTTTGGGTTCAGCCCAAATGGGTGGTTCAGAGTCTGAAGCCAAAGAAGGCTGGTGGTTCATCACACCATCTGGATTCAGATCCATGAATGGAGAGGATGGGTATTTAGAACTTCAGTCACAGAGACTGTGCCAAGCATCCTGTATTTGATATCTGCCATGATCATCTTACTGTGGGCTAGTAGAGTATTTATGTCCTGCATTCCTTGGGCTTGGATGCTTTTTCTTACGTTATCCATCTTTAATTCATAAACGCTTCAAGTCCTTACATTGCAGAAGCTGAAGAAAGCAGTATTTAACTTCCCATCTGAGGACCACATTCCTTCTGCTTTTGGGAGCGTAGCTGAGCATTAGAAATGCAGACATTGGGAGCCAAGTGACTAGAAGGGAGTCAGGAGATTGGAGAAGTTGTCTTTTTTTCGCAGTCTTCTGCCAAGGGATTTCCCCTACACGTGGTAAGAGCAGCGATCTTTGGGGTTGTAGTTCGTGATGTCGTCCTGAATCACTTTTCTAGGCAAACTTGCTGATTCAGTGTTCTTTTTCTCCTGAGATGTTTCCTAGGACTGAATCACAGCAGAAACCTGCACTATTGGGTTGGTGCACAGAATTACCAGGGAACAAGGGGCCTTTTTCCCCCGATCAATGCTGTGCGTGCAGCCTGGGGTGACAAAGCACAGCTACACTGATATTAGGGACAAGGTTTACTAGAGAATGACCCTTGCTTTCCCAAAGGATTTATCTATGTCTAGCTCCTCTGTGCTGCCTGCATTCATGTGCTCAGTTGTTCGCTATACTGGCTTGAATGGCAGCATTTATCTGTGGTTAGGTCAGTAAATCTGGAGATGTCAAAGTTGCCTTTTGAAAAGAGGGTGGCGGGAGCATGAGAATGAATTGGTGCTTCCGTGGTGCTTTGTAATTAGGTGGGGATCAAAAGGGATGGAAAGGACACAGGTGAAATGGCAAGTGTGAATATCTCAAAGGATATAGGAGAAGCTAGGGAAGGAAAGCAACAGCTGTAGTCCAAGGAACAAGTGCAGTGAAAGTCATGGGCAATACAGCAAGAGAGAAAATCATCTAGGTCTGAGCTGCTGGAATCTGGTGGACCCTGGCACTCTATTAATACTTCCCTGAAAGCACTTGGGACTTGAACTCCATTGCTGGACCTCACTGAGAGTCTAGACTTGTCTGGCCAAGGTTAAAAAAGGGATAGTGGAAAGGATGATTTTACCAATAACATTCAAGCTACAGTGATGCCAGGATGCCTTGGCTGAGGTTGGGACCCTGTGTGAGATGTGGTTCAGGTATAAAATATACAGAAGTTGTGTACAGATCTGAGTCCCCGTGGGTAGGGACGTATACTAGTTTGAAAACAAACCAGTGGGAGATCCCAAGTCAGAACTGTAATTTAATAGGAAAATTGAAAATAAATGCAATAGTACAAGAACACTGACAGAGTCAGGATACAACCTGACACCCTGTTAGTCAGAGTGGTGGTAGCAGTCCGGATGAAGTGGTTCTGTCAAAGCAGTGATCCTGTAGAAACGATCTGGCCTTCACCTGAAGGTCCAACGGTAGCTCTTGTCCTCTGGGAATCCAGTAGGTAAGGGCTGCTTATGCTGCTCCAAACTCCACATTAGATCCAGGTGGGAATGCTTGGTTCTTACCCCTGGGCGGAGCATCTCACAATGGGCTGGTGTAATTCTGTGAGTCATGGGGTGGGTCCTTGCTAGCCCATTAGCAGAGATAGCCCCGGAGGGAGTTATCAGGGATGAGTTATGGTAGCAGATAACGAGCACTGCCCCACCTGCTCTACCAGCCTGTGAAGATGGTAATAGAATGCATACTTCTGGTTACATCTTACATTGTAACCTAGGGCAGGACACAACTGGCATAGAGCAGCTGAGATGAGCAACTGCGCTATGGACAGGCTGAGGGTGTCAGCAGAGACATGCCTTTAGAAAGGACTGTGGACCACAGAACTGTTGTGATATGTGATGGGTGGGTGTGCAAAAATCAGCAAGGTGATCGAAGGAAATGAGGGAGAGATCTTGATCTTCACTGGGATGGAAAGGTCTCAGGGCCTTTTGGTCTCTCTCTGACCCTCTTTGTGAAAGATCCAACTTGAAGGGGGTAGTCTATAAGCTTCCCCTTTGCAACCTTCCTGATTGCCAAAGCCAGAATGAGAGAGTCTCAAAACTATTGGCTTCCTGTGGGTTTATTCTTTCATCTGAAGCTGCTGCCAAAGTTCTTCACTTTGGGTGTTCTTAACTGGAAAGCTACGGATGTGACCTAAATCTTTCCACCCAAGATCATCCTTCCCAAAGCAGGGTCACTGTTTTTCACATCTCTTTTTTTGCATCAGCCTTCAAGACAGGAGGAAACATCCAAGGCTTTCTTTCCCAAAACAGAGATATTTCTAATGCTCTGCTCTTATGGTTTTCTGTTACCATGAAACGTTTTTGTACCTTTCTAATATCTGCACACTGTAGAGTCCTATGGCTTCTGAAACCATGTCAGCAGACACCATCTGGGCTTGGATGCCCATGGAGGAGTATGTGCAATGCTGTGCCACACAGAGCCTGGGCTGATCAGCCTGAGGTCTTTGATGCTCTCTGCTGAGATCTGTGATGTAAGTGGGGAAAAAAACGCAGCTAAACTTCCTGAATTTGTATTTTAAAAGGGAGTGATTAATCAGTTTGACCTTTCAGGTGAGGCAGGGAGAGCTAGGTAACCTGTGCACTGACCCCGAACAGTTTGCAAGACCACCAGGCCCAGAAAGCTTTAAGGAATATAAAGGAGAGAGAAGTGCTTTGTTGGTAGAAGTGACTACTTTGTGATTTATCATCATGTTTCCTAAGAATGCAAGGGCTGCAAAATTATCTAGATGTTTTGTTGTGTTATATCCTACCTTTTCATCAAATATTTTGGAATAATGTTAGGGAGGAATCACAAATTAAAGAAAAACGCAATTCAAGAAAGTAAAGATGAGTTTAGATTAGAGAGATTAATTTCAGCAAGGATCCATGAAGTGCTAAGCCCAAACTGGTTTTTTATCCAAAGGTGCCTTTGGACTGTAGAACATGAACATCATGATTTCTTTTGGATGCATTAAGATGAAAATCAGGCCTGCTCCTTCAGAACTGGTTGATGCTGTTCTACACTTGTGAGAAAGAGCTGTTTGCCTTAGTGAGAGAAGTGGCTGGCTGGGAATAGCCATGGTGAAGTTAATACTGCTTTGTCTATCACAGCAAATTTAGTCTCACTAAAAAGACTCTGGGTGCTGGCCTTTGCATGTAGATGGCAGGTGGAGGGGGAAGTCCTGGCACAGACAGGTATTGTCAGTTCTAAAGGGAGGCTGGAATAGCATGCAGAAACATCTGGCTGAGCTTAAACTGAAGCGGGACTATCAGACTCCGGAAACAGGACATAGAATTTCAGCTGAAGTAAGAAGGTACCATAAAGAACAGTAATGGACCTCCCCAGCTGAGCAAACACCCCAAGCAAGGGTAAATCCAGAACCTACACAGAGTGCAAGGGCAGAATGAATATCTAAGGAGCACACATGATTCAGACTAGTCATAGATAAAAAACTGAAATGAAACGTGAAAAAAAAAAAGAGTAGTGGAGGGAAAAAATTTGGCTTCATAACCAGGAGAACAGCTGTGGAGGAAGTAGAGATAATGTACTTGAAGGCAGTTGTGTAGGTTCAGGTATGACCCAAATCCTGAATTGATGCCTTAACTCAGTTTTCAGTAGGCTGATATATAAAGTTAATGTCAGAGTCTATAGTGAAAATGTAAGTGTGGCAAGGTAAATTTAACATCTGGAATGGAAGCAAAATGTAGGCTAATCGTTACGAAAATACGATGGTCCCTGAGTAAGCTCTCTTCTTGGCTGCTGAAAAAAATGGCACTTGAAACTGCAGGTGGATTTGAAGAGACTTTTATTAGACTGTAAATTCAGGAACAAAGAAGTGGCAGATACAGTGCCTGTCTTCAAAAATGGAAAACTCTTCTGCCCTGAAATTTATACATTTCCTAATTTTCTGCTAAATGTATCAACTCTTGAAATGGAAGAGGGAAGGATGACTGAGGGTGGGGAGGCAGTGGAAGGGGATAAAGAAAAAATCTTCACATAGACACATACAAGAGCAGTCATTTCAGAACTAATTTAATGTATTTTGCAAAAAGATGACTGACTTCTTGAAGGGTATTGCTATGGACATAACCGAGAATGAAGCAAAACACTGATCTCTAGCCTCTGTGAGGATCTTCTCTTCAGTGGAAGAAATAATCATGGAAATTACAAGATTAAGATGGACTAAGTTAGGCACCAGGAGTATTGAAGCTAGGATTGACCTTATTTACTATATTCCTTAATTATACAGAAATTTGGCTATGAAGTTTGCAGATGACACAGCTGGAATTAATGTAATTCCTGTGGAGGACTGTTTTTTAGAAAACTAAATTGTGTTCCTTTGATCTGAGGATTGAAGGCAATAACATCAAGTGTCCAGTTACTTTTTTAGGATAAAAGGAGAAAGAACTTTTGCAATATCCTGGGAATTTGTTCCTAAGTGAGGGTGGAGGAGCAGAGAAAAGGATGGATTGCCTTTGTGACTCACATATAAGAAGACCTTATAAGGCTTTAATTTCTTAGTAGAGACAAATTTAAAGTATTAGTGTAACTGTAGAAGCTATTTTGAGACCCTATTTGAAGTACTGTGTATAGTTTTGATGCCTGATATTTAAAAGCAATTAAATAGCTGAATTACCTTGAATGGTGCAGAAAGATTCCTAGGATGGCCAGGTCAACCTTCAGAGGTTCATTTCCAATAAATAAAAGAGTGGGGAGTTCTTGCTGTTTAAGCCTAGCAGATGGTAGTTTTACAAAGCATGCCAAGTTTCTCTATAAACATATAAAGAGGGTCCTTCCTTCAGTTTAAGGTTAATTCTGAGACCAAAACTAATAGCTTATTAATAGATGAAACTGAAAATTGCCAGAAGTTTTGTAACCATTCTGAACAGCTTTCTGGGAGACTTGTGAGGTTGCTTTTATAGGGATTTAAAAGAGGAGATAATCCAGGGGTAATCTTAGAATAAGGGGAGGAAATTTTAATGGTACCAATTCTTGGATTACCGGGAGAGCTAGTCGGGGTAAGAAAGGGATGGAAGGTATTTAAATGTTGTTAATCTTTGCTAATACTGATATTCTGTTACTGCTCTAGGATTCTGTTAGTCACCCACTGAAGTCTGGAGTTCCTGTTTTTCTTCCTGGTGCAAGCTGATTTCTGCATCTGGTGCCAGTATAAGATTTGGGTGACCACTGGAGTCAGGAAGACTGCAATGTGCTGGCTCTTTTGCTGGAATCAGAGGCTCTGATGCTCAGTGATCTGCCTTACACATGCACTTCTGACTTGGCAGATGGCCGTATTGCAGAAGAAAAGGGAATTTTTTTCTGAGACTGACGCCGACTGCAGTGTGGAACTCAGACACATCCCAGCCACAGGCAGGGAGCTCCACCTGAAAAACTTCCTTCTATTGCCAAGCAAATAGAGAACATTTTTTGTTTCTAAGCATCTCTTAACCTGATGACTTTCTTCAGTAACAGCAGGCCTCTCTTTTGGCTAATACTAAGAATGGGGGCTGGTTCTTGGAAACTCATCATCTGGAAATGGTGGAAAAGACGAGGACTTGAGTCTGTTAAAAATTTAATCAACAGCATAGGAAGCACATTCAGCCTTTGGTTTCATCATGTGCAGTCCTTCCATTTGAAAGAATTTGTGGTTTTCCTTTCTTACTCTCTATTTTCTGAGGAAAAGAGAGCATGAGAAGCAATCCTGAAACATACCATGCATTTCTACTTTGTCCTTGCTTTGTAAACCCCTGTGCAAACTAATTCCTTTTTTTCCGACCATGTAAAATAAGGAATTAAATTATACCCTGAGGAATGTTGTCACTATCCTGGAGGCTTTAGTTTGTACTCAGAGAGCTACCCCCTTGCTAACCTGTCAAATATAGGCTTCAAGAGAAAAGCAGCATTTCAAAATGTAAAAAGGGCTCCTCAGCCTCACTTATTTAGGCAGATGATGAAATTAGGACTTAATTTTTGTCTTCAAGTTTTATTATAAACAATTATGAGGCAGGCCTATTTCCATGTGCCTTTCTATGACTAATGGCCTTACTGCAGTGGGTGAAATAGTTGGCACTGGATCCGAATAATTATAACAAGTTACGCAGGACAGTTGTGCAATAATGCAGACAGACGTGACGGCCACAGACAATTCCAGCTCTTCTCTAGGCCTCTATTGAGATGTTGCTGAGACTTCTAAACATGTTCTTTATTTTCTCATCCCCATTGGGTGTGACCTTTTCATACCCCGAAATCAAAGAGAAGCGTCTTATAGCTACAGAAATGAAACAAAAAAAATGGATAACGTGTAATTTCCATGTGACTTGAATTATCTCATTGTTCAGATGAGGGAGAACACTGCTGTTCTGACTAGGGATTGGTGTGCATTTTGCTGACTCTGGTGGGTTAAACTTGACTGTCTGCCAGGTGCCCACCCTGCTGTGCTCTGTCTCTCCTTCCTCAACAGGACATGGGGAGAAAATAAGATGGAAGAGCTCATGGGTGAAGATAAGAACAGGGAGATCACTCATCAATTACTGTCACATGAAACCAGATTTGACATCAGAATGATTTGATTAGTTTATTGCCAGTTAATTACAGAATAAGATAATGAGAAATAAAAATTTTAACATCTTTCTCCCACCCCTGTTTTCCCAGGTTCAATTTCACTCTTGACTCTTCTCTGTCCAACACAGGGACAGGTCCTGATCTCTTCTCCCAGAAGCTCTCTCACTCCTGAGGCCCTACCTAAGGTAAACCATAGTGCCTCCAGCAAGAGACATTAAGTTTAGACCCCCTTTGGCAATGGCAAGGCCCTGATCTGAGCTGCTGTTACAGTTTTGATCTGCACAAATATTTCTGGGATCTCTAGCACACGCTATGTTGCAGTTGTTAAAGACTGCTAAGCACTCTGAAAGACAGGCACTTCTTTAACCTTTATTTCTAAAATCTGGCATACAAATGAGCCCTGTCCTTGGGAAGGCCCTTACAAACTGCATCACAGCTAAGCTTTCCCTTCTCTGATGGGCAACAAATCCCTTCCCTATTTCCATCCTGAGGATACGTCCAAGTCTGCTACCTGTTCCCTCCTACAAGCTATTCCTGCTGCTCTCTTTCCCTGCGTCTCTTCCTCCTGTCCTCAGCTACCCCGAGTCACCTGCTGGTTTCTGCTCCTCCATCAGGTTGGTCCCAATGAGCAATGCAAGCTTGAAACCCGTGAGGAATTCCAGCAGTAAGAAGGTGTGAGAGGGATAAAGGAAGGTTTTATGACCATGAATGAGAAATGAGTCTGTCTCAGACACATTAGCTCTGCTGGATAGATCACTGAGGATGTGCCTGGGAAGGTGTCACGCATTTGTTCCATGCAGGCCTCCTTGCGGAGAAGGCCAGGAGTGGTGCTGGGCTGGAAATGAGGCAGAAATATAAACGCAACCAGAATATCCCTGAGGAACCTTCAATTGAAGGGCAGGATGCTTCCCTGCATTCCCCTGAAAGCTTTTTAAATGAAGCAGTTGTCAGCCCGTGTTGTAGAAGAACCTGGCCTTGAGTGTTAAAAGCTCTGTGTTTATTTAAATAGTATTTTTCTGTCTTGAGAAGAGTGGTCTCACCAGAAAAAAGAGGATTTTTTTGCACCATCTGACTGATGGCCCCTAGTCAAGTAACTTCTCTGCAGCCAACAGTACTGGGAAGAAGGCTGTGGGACACACACAAGACAGAGGCTGAATAAACATCTCCTGGCACAAATTCATTGCTGATTCACAGACCAGCTCTAGGCCTATGGGAATTTCAGTTGCAGGGATGGATAAAACCATTACTGTTTCGTTAGGATCTGCCATAATTTCCTTGATGATCCCTTTGTTGCTAGCCAAAATAGGATTTTAGGATAATGCATTGCCACTATTTCAAATACTCTATGCCTAAAACTAGTTAAAATCTTAGATAAGTACATTCAAAATTTAACATTAGTAATTTTTATATGATGTATTTGAGCCATAAAAGGCAAGGTTGAAGCAGAGAACTTAGTCGTGTCCGTTTGGTATTGTTTCAGAGCAACTAGCCTTTTTAAAAATAAACCCAAATAAATGCTCAAAAAAGGCTTAAAAGTACAAGGTGATTTCCAATTTCAGTTGGCTTTTTTTATTCCACCTCTTTTATGTGCTGTCCTGCAATCCTAGTCTTAGTCATTACATTACAGGGTGTGAAGTATTTGAGACATTTTCATGTTGAATAAACCTAAGACCTGAGATTTAAACATAGAAAGCTTCTGTGTTTGAAGTGCGGTGTGTTTTTCTCTTTCAGTACTGGTTGTGAGTCTCACCATCCCTGTTGTGCTGTTCGATGCTCTTATCTATTTTGGTCACAAACTTTCATAAGCCAAAGGAGCCAATCATTTGTGAAGTTTTGGTGGTCCCTGATTCTCACATGTAGTTTCAGAGAAGCTGTATTATGGTGAACAGAGGAATGTAACAAATCTTATCTCACCAGGATCCAAAAGGGGAACCACTCGGGGTATCTTGCTGAAGTTGCTAATTTTTCTGTGTGCCCTAAGCAGTAAATCTCTTCTCGGAACAACAGCTCTGGCGTAAATGAAACGTAGCCAACTTGAAAGGATACCTGTGCTAACTTGGATGCAAGTGGTGCACTGTAAGCAAATGCCTCCCCACGAGGGAGTAACTAACTCTTCCTAGCTTTTGCACTGTTTCCACTCTAGGTGAGACCCTGCAGAGATCAAAACCCCATCCGTGTTGTCATTGGCAGTTGTCATCCCAAAGTTATCTCTGTCGGCGCTGCAGTACCATGTCTGTGATTCACGTCTGTCCTGTGTTTGGGTATTAACACCCACACTTAATTGTTTCAAACTGCTGTAGACTTTGTTTACTGAGGAAAAAGAACACTGAGTCCTAGTGTAAAGAAGTAAAGAATTAGCAGTGGATTTTTTTTTTTTTCTATTCTTTGAAATGATCCCTGTAGGGCTGGATCAGGGAAGAAGGGAGATGAAATTTTGACATCTGGTGCTGCAAATGGCTTGAGGAAGAAGGATTCTGCTTGATCAGGGACCGGTGGTATTTTTGGACAGGAGGATACCTATGCCAATAGGACAGACTTCATTCAAACTACAAGTGAAACAGCTTGCCACTTCACATCTAGAAAGGTGTCATCAGTGTTTGGGTGTGACATTGCGGTCTGGGGTTTGAGTGAGATGTGGAGGTGGCATCAAGTACTTTGACTTAAAATTTAGTCTAATTTTAGATGCCTGAGTATCAGTTTAGCAGAAGATAGGCTCTAAGACTGGATCTTTACTTTGTATGTGAATTAATGTCTGTATTTAGAGCTGAGCTAACAGAGCACAGGTATAGTTGTTCTATAAAGAGACTGCCTTAAACACAGCTGATAGTGCAGACCTGCAAAAATAGTCCAAACCCGACAGCTGGAAGCACTGGACAGCATATGGGGCTACAGGGGAAGTGGGATCTAGAGAGATGTGTAGAGAGAAATTCTTCGACCTGGTAATTAAACAGTAACTTATGCATTTCCTCTAGAAAAGACAAGACCCTTCCTTCTCAGTATGGGCTATAAATCAGAAACCATTCTTCTCTTGTTTGTAAATGCTGAGTAAGCTGGTCTTTGTGCACAATAAGAATCTTTGTGAGATATGTCAAATCAATATTGATATTAAGAACGCTACAAAAGAACTGAAAATTAAAATTGGCAATGGCCACTGTCCATGCATCAAATTCAAAGCAGGAATCTCTGTTAAATACCTCAGATCGCACCTGTGTGTTAAATTACTGTGAAGACTAATGGGTTGAGCATTCACAAACTGGGAAACGCAGCCTTAGAGTTGCCCTTGCATCTTTGGCTTGGTTGCTGTGTACAGAAATCAGGGCAAACTTTTATTCATTGGTCATGGTCTTGCTCTGTTTGTGTGCTCTGGGACCTTACTGCCTTCAGGGCAAGGATGAGGAGGTTCCTTAATTTTATTTTATTTGTTGGAGTGCAAATGACCTTTTCATCTAACCTGCAGCTATGGATCCATGTAGCTGTAAAAATAAGAGGCATCTCAGAGAATGAGGAATGTACCATTAGCAGCCACTTTTAAGAGGCTTTGGTTTTATTTGCTTAACAACACACAGAGATGCTGTTTGTGGAGGGATAAAATTAAATGGTCAAACTATCCTGAAGTCGTCTGTGAGTCTGCTGTCTGTCAGCTTGCAGTCCTCTGCTCCATGCCCCATGTATGGTCCAGTTTCTGTGGCAAATATAGTAGAGCTTAGACAGACTACTAGATCTTCCTTTCTTACTGGATCAGATCCATCCCTAATGGATGATATTTGCTGTGCAGCAAATGAGAGCTGGTGTCCTGAGAATGTGCCATGGCATATTGTGGTATATGTGCACACAGATAACTAGAAGTATATTTAGCATTTGCAAAGCAGTTTGAATTCTAATATTTCCTAAACTTCAAATATTTGAGCTGATGTCATGCAAAGATTATCTTTAAAATGTTTATTTTGTACCCCTGTATTAACACTGAAAGAGAGGCAAAGCAGGTCTGGCAGTCCTAGGGTGGAGTAGGACCTGCCTGCTGGCTTACAGAGTCTCCAGGGGCCTTTATCCAGCAGACATTTTCAGGGTCTTGAAAGAAGAAAATTTTGGCCAGGTGGGGAGACAGAAGCTAACTGCCTGTGGTTAAAGAGAGCAGAGACCCTCTTTGGCTGTCACCTCCACTGTGGGGAGGGCAGAAGGTGAGCAGGAAAGCCCCAAGAAGGCACATCTCCAGTTCAGTGCATTTTCCCCATCTGTGGGGTCTTTTGCTAATGTGTAACAGCTGCAGGCATTCAGAAGAAATTGCTGTCTACTTTAGACTACTTTCCTAGGAAATTGTAGGAGGTAGACTTGCAGAATCCCCTTTTTATGTGCTTTGTTCATATAGTTCAGCCCAGTGGAAACAGACACACTGAAGTATGTAGGAGGAAAGACTGAGAAACTTTTGAGTCCTTCCAAACACACAGCAGTGAGAAATCATGCACATAGGGAAGTAATGGTAATGCATTGAATGAGAGGAAAAGGAAACCCAAGCACTGCCTTGATGGGACAAATCATGTGAATGTCTTTACAGCAAGGGGCTTGGGTCTTCTCAAAGCAGCTTGAAGTTCCCAGTCTGCCAGGTTTGAGTGCCACAGCCACATGACAAGAAGGTCATGCTCTGTGGAAGATGTGGTCTTTGCTGCTTAGTATTACTCTAAAGGGATTAATGGCTGGGCTAGATGCAGGGTGCTGCAGGGACCACATCTTCTGCATATTCCTGGCTGCACCTGAAAATTAGGCATTCATGTTCTCTGTGTGTTGCCATATTTTTTCTCTGTCTCCAAACAGGTGAGATAAAGATCTTTGAGGGGAAGGTGGACAGTGGGTAAATAGCCATCACGATATCTCTAAAGTCCTGGCTCAGGAATCAAGGCAGATGTGCTATAATTCCAGATCTGTTTCAGCTCATCTGATTTCATGCTAATCACTTAACCACTTTCGTTTCCCTAAGAGCTAGAATGTGAATTCCCCTTTTCTGTACTTAGGACAGAAGGCATTTTTGGGCAGGGAGTTCACAATTATGCAGTCCCACTTACCACAGCCCTTTTACTGAAACTGCACCAATAAAGAACTAGCAGCAAAGTAAGTAGGGCAAAGGCTACCCACGAGGGAGGGATCCCTCCAGGCACATCAGGAACTGTCCCACCTGTGCCGTAAGTAGATGAGTGAGCAAGTAGACCTGACCAAGTTAGACTTGAGTTACCTGCTTTATCTGACAAGCAGAGGTCAGATGAAGTATGCAGGCAAATTCCAGCAATTCTGGAATTCAGTTCTAATTTCTGAGCATTCTTTGTAGAAATGTCTCCTGGCTCTCAGTTCTGATCTTCTGTTCATAGCACTGGTCCAAGTTCATCACAGCAGAGTCAGCACAGCTCCATTTTGGGCTAGCAGTACTCCAATAGGATTCCAGGAAAAAATCACTGAAGTAACAATATTAACCATATCCTTATTGCATTTCTTTGCTCACCTAATAAGGAGTAACAACTGAACAATTAGTTAACAGCTAATAGTAAAAAATTACTCTAGACTTTGCCCTTAAAGTCATACTTAAATTCCTACTCCTTTTAAAGTCATCCAGATGAACTGTCAACACAAAGCTAAGGATGATCACTGCTGAGGGCAGGATACTGTCCTCAGCCCCCACACGGTTAAGATTATGTTACTGAACTGGATTGATGTCCTCTGTCTCCCCCCACTTACGTAAGAATTACTATAAACATTTAGAGATAAATTGTTTATACGGATTTCCCCACCAAATAATATTAGTGTATAACCCAGCTTGTGTTTTCAGTGTCAAGGCTGTTGTGTAACCATCTGAATTCTGGCACATGAACAAATATCATATTTTAAAAACATACATAAAAACATGTTGGCAGCCAGGAAAGTATTTCCTGGTAGATTTTCCTGGTAGTAAACAAATTGTTTTCACTTAGACTAGGGATAAGTGATTTTATAAGCCAGCCTGCTATAATATATGCACTTCTATAGGTTTTGATTCCTTGATATCCTCCCTTTCCTTGCCAGTAGCCCGGCTGTGTATCAGGGTTGAGGTCTGCACTTGGCTGTCTCCAGCCCAGCAGGGTTTGGGTGTCCTCCCTGTGGGTGAAGCATGGAAGCTTAAAGCACCTCATGGCATTTTCACGTTCAGAATCAACAAAATCCGTGGTGATTTGGATCAAAATCTGATGTAGGTGTGGTCCCTAGGATGGTCTTTCTTCAGTGCTTTCTCAAAATGTCTTTGTTGTCTCTGCTGTTCCTGTGCAGGTACTGGCCCATCTTGGAGGTAGAGGCTCCATCCCAGGGAAGGGAGGAGCAGGGATGAATTTCTTTTGAGGCTCATCTAAGGGCTAATTACACTCTGTTGTCTGAGGTAGCAGCTTCATCTCTGCACATTCTTTGTGGAACACCTCAAATGGGGGATGAGAATCAAAGCAAGGTTTCTCATCTCTGAACATCGGTCGTGTCCTTCAGGCAGGATGGGAGCCTTTCACCGTGGTGTCCTGGGTGCCTGCTACAGCTGCCAGGTAACACCAGAACATCCCATGTGTAGCACTGAGGGCCTTCAGATGGGAGAGAAACAAGGTCTGTTCTTCACCCAGGGGCAGGAAGAGCTCATGGCACAGGGTTTTCTGTTCTTTACCCCCATCTGACTTGTGGCTTCAGGCTTGTCTAGACTATTTTCTGCAGTGAGGAAAGGGAAGCTGGCTGTTAGCTGGCTTCTCTGGATCTGGCTGTGGAGTCTTCATCAGTAAACTGAGCAGTTCTTCAGTGGCTCTGACACAAAGGATAGCACAGAGCAACTCCACTGTTAGGGTAGAAAATACACATATTAATGTATGAATACAAAGGGAGCGTAAATATGAGAGCATGTAAGTATGGTTGTAAGTGACAGGGCTGGGGCAGAGTGACTGCAAGTCATTTGAAATCTTCCCAGCCACACAGATCCTCTCCAGAGATGGCAATTCCCTGCATGGTTTTTGTGGCAGGTACAGAGAAACAAAAGGAATCGTTCTGAAATCAATGTGAACGTTGCTATTAATGTTCACCAGCCTTCAGTCTGTAATGCAGGCTTTATGGAGCAGTGTGTTTAACAATACAGAGATAAATGCTGGCTCCCACTACAGGTGATCAGTATGTGGCTGAACAATAGATTTTGGTAAATATTGTTCTAGATCTCCAAATGTTTGATCTCGTGATGTGTTTCTTCACAGTCTACTAAGCTACAGTGAATTGTCATCTTCTCCATATAAAGGGGAACATCAGCTCAAAAGGCATATGTATGCTGAGAATAGAAAGATTATAAAAGTGTCAAATTTCCAGAAAAGATTTCAACATCAGTTACATGAAAGCTGTCTATTCCTTGGGGTTAGAAGGAGTCTGAGATTAGGCTGTTTCTCTGCATGTGTCGCTGTATCCTCTGTACTGACAAATAATCCACCTATTCTGCACGGCTGGTATCAGCTCAGTTGGAAAGAGGAATCGTTCCAAATTGCTGTAATTTTGACACAGCAGGGCTGATGAGTACCAGACAGAGCTCAGGGAGTGGTTGAACTCCACTGCACAGGACAGCGTAAGCTCCAAGTTCTGGAAGGGCTTCTCTCAGAGCTGCATCTATTTTCGGCACTAGATCCCAGCTGCAGTTTCCACAGTCCAAAGCTTTTCCCCCACACCAAGGGGTAAAGGATTAAGCCATCTCTAATTTTTTATTGTGCGCTGTAAGATTTTCCAGATTTTCCTCAAAAAGAGTTGTGCCAAACAAGACTTAACTGTTATATATTCACCCCTGGTTTCCATCCCCACTAGTTTTTCTGTAGTCCCTTTTCTAAAAAGTATTTAAACACATCCCCAAATTTCAGCTTTTCTGCTCAGGCAGGTGTTTTAATGACTGGCCAGTTCATGCGGAGCTGTGGGGTGTTTCTGCCTTATGGCCCTGATCTGCCTGAAAATGAGGAAAGAAAAGCTGCAAAGATGAATTACATTAGAGACCTGCAGAAAGGCAGCGTTGGAGGGGCTGCCCTGCACCCACTCTGACTCTCTCTCAGATTAAAGACTTCAGTACTTGAAGAAAGCCACCTACTTTTATAAAGGTGGGCCTGCAGAGTTTCTGGGACTCGCTGATTGATTGCTGATGATTTGTTTCCTCATCCAGTCAGAGGCCTTGACTTGCTGCTCAGGTGTTTGCTTTCCCTTATATAAGAAACTACCTGTCCCCGCTTCACTTTTCTTATCAGGGGTGTAGACTTGCTGTATGTGAAGGGAATGTTTAGGAGGGAAGAATTTGCAGGACCCTTTAGGAGACGGGCATCACATACAATTAACTTGATGTGCAAATATTTTAAAAAATTGAATCTGATAAGGATCAAAAGCCAGTGGTATTACTCACCCTGGCTGTAAAATGCAACTTCCGGGATTGGTTTTAGATCTGGATTTTGAAAGATCTTCCCATCATTCAGCTCCAGCTACACAGTTATGACACACATTTGAAGGAATTTGGGGTTTTTTCCTGACTGGCATTTTTTTCAAGACCCCCCTCTGTAAATTCCTGGGCTGCTGAGATGAGCACAAAAGTAGATAAAATTGTAGCTTGCTGTTGTATTCTTCTCTTCGCCACGTCTTGCAACACACCTTCCATACCTCTCAAAAGTTTGTATAGGTTTTTCAAAATTAAATCTCATAATGGGGTCCATAGCAGGGAACATTTAAGTGTTTACTTAATACTGCTAGTATTTTTAATATGGTTTGCTTGATCTTCTATTATTGCTAATCTCAAATATTCAAAATTTTTTATAATGGCCTCAAATACTGTGAAAGCAGGTATAAAATCTGGAGACTATCAGAAGCAAAATACTTAGCTTCTGCTATCTTGGAATCTTGCGATACCTTGTTTTCTCTTTATTTTTTCATTTTCCTCCAAAGCCTGTCAGGAGAAGAGCAAACTCTTTAATTGAGACCTGCATTGCTGGTAGCTGGTGCTGTGGGAAGTCCCTGGCAAGGCTCCTGTTTAAAATTTTGTGGCACTGTTTGAGGAGAGCTGGCGGTGAGCTGTCACCATTCCGGGAGAGTTAAGGAGTACTGGGAGCAGAAGTCTTGTTCACAGAGGAGAGGGCATCAACCATCCCTCTCCTGGAAATGTTTGAAGGACTTGAATGACCCAAAGCCCTTCCGCTGGAATGGAGAGTGCCAGGGAACTTACAAGGATGGAGCAGGGCAGAAGGTGTTACCTGTGATAGCAAGAAGTGAGCCGGGGACTGCAGGGTGAAAGAGCATCCAGCTCATCCCTCTTACAATATCATGTAATGTAAAACTTAGTCTGATTTTTATACGAGGAGTGACTCATACCCCTGTGACTTCCCTTCAGTGGCTCTTCTGTGAATTGTTTACTTTGCAAATACAGGATGTGTTGCCTCCAAATCCTTTCTACTTCTTCAGAGGTTTGCCAGAAGGGGAGGCAGCTTGCTGGCCATGTCAGCAGATGCCTTCTACAGCAGCACCCAAAACCAGTTGGGACCCCTTGTACTGTTTATCAAAAAGTCCAAACGCAGGTGTGTTTTCTGCCTTGTGCAATAAAGGCTGTGGTAGCAGTACCCAGTGACTGCTGTGTAGGCACTGGCAGCTCTGGGGTCTGTGTAGGGATGGCATGAAATTGGAATTTCTTCTTCACAGATCGAAGTTGTGTGTCAAAGGAAAGAAACACTTTTGTGTTTTTTCATCTCAAATGAGATGAAATGTGGGATTTGCCAAATATGTGCTGGGAGAGCCATTCAATGTGAAATCCTATTTCAAAAGGCCTGAAGCAGAAACAGCTTTTGCTCTTGAGCTTGAGAAAGGCCAGGGATCCATAGCACAGGCAGGTGTCCAAGGAGGCCAGAAGAAGTGGTGGGTGAGCACTGTGCTGGCCAGCCTGGTAACACCACCTGAGGCTGCACCAGAGTCATGTTTCTGCCACTTGGAACCTTTTTTTTCTTTTTTTTTTTTTTTGGGTCCATTTCTGGGATATTCTGAATGTACCATTTATTTCAAAAGAGGAAAAAAATTGAGAATCGCGTCCATATCTGACACACTCTGGGTTATTTTCTTCAGTGCTCTTATCACTGCTTTTATGGTCCGCGATGAGGATGTTTGGTTACACAATCTCAGAAACATAGAGTCAGTTTGGTTGGAGACAACCTTTGAGACCAGCGAGTCCAAGCTCTGACCCAACACCACCTTGTCAACCAGACCATGGCACTGAGTGCCACGTCCAGTCTTTCTTTAAAAACCTCCAGGGAAGGTGACTCCACCACCTCCCAGGGCATCGAATTCCAGTGTCTAATCGCCCTTTCTGTGAAGTAATTCCTCTGAATGTCCAACCTAAACCTCTCCTGGCACAGCTTAAGACTGTGTTCTCTTGTCCTGTCACAAGTGGCCTGAGAGAAGAGGCCGACCCCCGTCTGGCTCCAACCTCTTTTCAGGGAGTTGTAGAGAGTGATTATGTCCCCCCTGAGCCTACTTTTCTCCAGGCTAAACAGCCCCATCTCCCTCAGCTGCTCCTCATCAAACTTGTGCTCCAAATCCTTCATCAGCCTTGTTGCCTTTCTCTGGACGTGCTCCAGCATCTCAACATCCTTCTTAAATTGTGGGGCCAAGAACTGGACACAGAACCTGAGCTGTGGCCTAATGAGTGCTGAGCACAGGGGAAGAATCACTTCCCTAGTCCTGCTGGCCACACTATTCCTGATAACAGGCGAGGATGCCTTCCCCCGAGTCCCGTGGTCAAGTTTCATCTCTGCTTCTCTGTGCACTTTTGGTGAACCTAAGAAAATCACATCATCTTGCTGTGACTTTCTTCCCTATCCCTAAAGTGCTGATAATACTTCCATCCTCTCCAAGTGGTGTTCTGCCTATTAGACTAAAATCTGTGATGACGCAGGCTCTTTTTTATTACAAGCAAAGGTGCTGTGCCCAGCACAGTGGTGGACCCCTGGAATCAGGAGGTACCAGAGTACAGAGAAACCTGGATGTGGGTGGATCCTCACAAAGCATCTGCTCGTGTCACCTCACATGGTGAGGCAGCTTTTGGTGTGCCTGGGAGGTGAGGAAGCTGTGTATGGTGCAAGCCCTTCTCTAATCTTGGAGAATAGAGCAGGAAACCAAAGTGCCGTGCCTCAGCTGGGGTGTGTGACTTGTCACCAGAAACCTGGTGCCTTTTGGCACCATTAAATCTCCACTCAGCTCTGAAACAAAGACCACCACAAGAACCTGTTTCACTCCCCGAAAGAGGATTTAGGGGATATATAACTAGATGGTAAAAGCTATTGCCACTTGGCAGGAATAGGAATAACAAAGTTATATCTGCACTGGCTCTGTTGCAGTTCTGAACTTCCCATGCACTTGTCTTTAGAGCTGAAATTACCAGTGCATAATTTGTGGTGCCAGACTGAATTTATTCCCTGGAAAGATCCCATTGGGACAGTTCATTTTTGCCCTGCAGGCACGGGTTGTGTTGTCCAGAGGAAAGGCTTTTCAGAGCACCCTGCTGTGGCAGCCATCCTCCCTCCAGGACCAAAGCCAGATTTCTTAGCTGCAATGTCCTTATCTGCATCATTTTATTGCACTGAGCTGCAGAAGTCTTGAGCACTGGAAGTTAGAACTGAAATTAATGGTAGTTCTGCTTACGCAACAGAAGCTATTTTGTGAAACTGGGTCTTCAGTAGTTTGCTTGAAGCAACTCAAATTAAAGGTTGTCATCTACCTTTCCTCTTGTCATGGTTTGACGCTGGCCAAATGCCAGACACCCACGAAAGCCATTTGGTCACCCTTTTTTGCTCTCAGCTGGGCAGAGGAGAGGGAAAAAAATTATCAAATGGCTCATGAGTTGAGATGAGGACTGGGAGAAAACACTCTTAAGGGCAAAACAGGTTCAAATTAAAAGGTATAAAGTAAATTTATTATTAAGAGAGTCAGAGGAGGACAATGAGAAGTAAAATAAACCTTTAAAACATCCTTTTCCCTCCCAGCCCCTCCCTGTTTCCCCTTGACAGCGCAGGGAGACAGGGCATGGGGGTTTTGGTCAGTTTGTCACTCGATATCTTCTTCTGTTCTCTCAGGGAGAGGAGTCTTTTTCCTGCTATGCCGTGAGTCCCTCCCACAGGCAAAAACAGTCTTCCCAAAACTGCTGTGGCATGAGTTACTTGTCCACAGTGTGCTGTCTTTTAAGGATAGGCTGCTCTAGTTTGGAAGCAAGGGCCCTCCTTCTCTATCTCTGGAAGTCCTCCCTCTCCATTCGGGTCTCCCACTGGATCACAGCTTTCTCTGGCATCCACCTGCTCCGGCATGAGCACTTTTCCCCACAAGCTGCGAGTGGATCTCTGTATCCCCCATGGACTTCATCTGCTGCAGGGTGACAGCCTGCTGTACCGTGGTCCTCACCACAGCCTGCAGAGGAATCTTGGCTCTGGTACTTGGAGCACCTCCTCCTCCTCTTTTTCCACTGACCTTGGTGCCATCATGTTGTTCTCCCTCATATGTCCTCACTTCCTCTTTTTCTCTGACTAGAAGAAAAACTGCTGCCCGTAGGTACCATTGCCAGCAAGTTCCACTAATTCAGGGATTCTTGCAGCATCCCGTAGCGCCGAGAGGTTGATCTCCTCTAGGTTCCGCATCAGGGAATCACTCGCTGTGTTTCCGCTGCCGGCCAGGCGGCCCCACCGCCACCGTGCGGGCAGTGGCAGCCACCATGGAGCTGGCACTATTTAACGCCTCTGTTCATGTGGGACACCGGGAAGGAGAAGCTGCCGCCGCCCCTGCCCTTCTGCCCGCAGCACAGCTGGCTAGGGGCGGCCAGGCAGGCAAGGCTCGCTGCAGACCCCACCGAGATGGCAGCGGCCGCAGCAGCACATCGCCATGCGCCGGGATGGGCCCAGCAGCGGCGCCTCACCGCCCCTGGAAAAAACTGCGCCTGCACTGTTTTGATTTTCTTCTTAAATGTCATCACAGAGGCGTTACCAGCCTCTCTAACTGGACCAGCAGCATGTCCATCTTCAGAGCCATTAGAGATTGGCTCTGTTGGACATGGTGGAAGCTTCCAGCAGCTTCTCACAGAAGCCACTTCTGTGGCCCTCCCCAGCTATCAAAAAACCAGGCCGTGCCAAATCAACACCCCTCTGTTGTGGGGTTCATGGTGTGTGAACAGAGGACAGCACCATCCACTCATTTCACTGATCCATTGAAGTGTTCCTTGTTTTTGAGACACAGGCAGAAACCACTGTGTCTTCAGGCTGTTCAGAACTGGCACTGCTTTGCCCCACCGGGCTTGGTGTAGTGACTCTGAGAGCAGCCTGAGAAGCCCCTGTAGGGGAACTATCCCCAAGAGCGGATGTCTGCACAGCATCATCAGAAACGTCTCTGCCTACTGTGCTGGTTTAGATGTGCATTGTGGCACTTTCTGAATGAACTTTCGAAACATCCTAGAACAACTTCTATTGACTATGGAGAGAGAATGTAATGTAGTGAGGTGTGGGGGTGATAGGCGGCTGTGGCTGTTTGTTGAACAGAAAAACTGCTGATTATATTGTGGTTACTTGTATTCAAGTATTGATTTGTTTAAAAGTCTGATTATCTCTTTTTTAGGACTATATTCTGGCTAACTTCTAAAGAGATCGATATGTCTCCTTCAAAGGGGCATTTGCATCTCTGGTCCTGGGGAGGCTGTGCAGTGTAGTAAGCTTCTGAGAAAGCAGAAAAATCCCCAAGTCCTGTTAAACAAACCACCACAGTTTTTTTCATGGTTGAAGGCACATGACTGTCTATTTATACAGTCAATCTCATGATGCATTCATTTTCCTTTAAATTACACTTCCTGTAGATTTGAAAGCACGTTTAATTAAAATGCATCATGGCGTAAAGAAATACACTACTTTTCCATAACCCCACACCTTAGTGAAAAGGCTTTCCAAGTGGCAAGTCTTAATTTCAAAATGTTGAAAAAAGAGGGGGTTTTATGTAAATTATTGATTTGGCAGTTCTGCATAAGAATTTTCAGAGAGGTGGCATTTCCATTCTAAGGTATGTGGGGTAACGTGTCTTTTAGATCTGCTGTGCATTCCCAAGTGCCGGGGACAAGGGAAGGAGAAACATTTAAATGTTGAAGGAATCCAAACACTGGCATTTGGTTCATGCTAGCAATGATCACTCCTAAAGAAGCAATTACTATTGGCATTCAGTTGCTGGTAATCAACCATAATCTGCCACTGTCCATTTGGCTTTTTCACAGGCCAGAGTGGGAAATAAGAGTGTGAGTGAGGGATAGCACCTCTGTCCTGCAAATCTGCTGCCACCCTGCCAGTGCCCAGCTGTGGGGCTGCTTGTAGTGTGGCTGTCGGGTTGGCAAAAGTGGGTCTGCAGCTGTTCATGGGGCCAAATCAGCTGTAACTTCAGAGATTCCACTCCAGGCTGCAGCAGGAATTTGGTGCTGTGATGCAATAGTGAATCAGGGAATTTTGAATCAGGGAATGCAGGTGCTCCATGGCGTAGCTGCACTGTAGTCTCTGGATTTCTTTTAAGGTCATGATCGATGTTCAAGCCAAAAGACTGTGTGCTGCTGTCCAGCAGTGCCAGTTGGACTGTTCAGAATTGACAGGGACAAGCAGGAGCTTGCCATGTGTGCAGCTTCCAATTTTGCAGCTGGTGCTCTGGCACCTGATGCTGCAGCTGCTGGGGACAAAGAGGCTCCGGATGCTGCAGCATTCCCATATCTGTCCCTTTGCAGTACTTCATAAATTGAGATTGGGAATATTTGTTTTAACAGCATGAGCCATTTAGCACATTCGAATGTCTCCTGCTGAAAGGAGCTGGAGATGTGATGCTGTGTCAGCAGCACTGCTGAGTACCTGGCTGTCTGACCAGGAGAGCTCTGCAGGTGATGGACCCAAGAAAAGTGGGCTGAGGCTGATCCAGGGAAACACAAAGGGAGGGTGTTACCTGCCTTTTGGGAGGGAGAGGGAGACAGAAACGGGTGTGGGAGTCCAGCAAGAGAATAAATGCAGGAGACAGTGCCTGGGACAGGGTGGCTGGGGTGGGGGGCTGTGGTGGCTTCAGTTCCTGCTGGAAGACCACTTGGATAAAGCTGCGTGCTCTGCACCGAGGCTGTTTCTGGAGCATTTAACCATTAATATCCTTGCACAGCTGGCCACAGTCTGGTGGCCCAGGCAGGCTGGTGAGTCAGCAGCCTGTCCTGTCCTGTCCTGTCCTATCCTGTCCTGTCCCTACCAGGGTCCTCCAAGGGGACGCTGAACCCTGTCCCTGCAGAGCCTGGAGCTCCTTGGTTTGGCTCTCTGCCCAGGGATGCTCAGGGCTGTTCTCATCCCGGGAAGGACTTAGCTGGTGTCTCTGCCTTAAAGTACAGGACACTGCTTCCAGGTCTGCTGCCTGCATGATCTTCTCCTCATTAGGTAAAAGGGAGGAGGAACTGGTGCTGTGTAATGATTTTCCTCTCCTTAGGCTTAGCTGATCATTGGGGTCTTGGGGCCAGATCTTCAGGTGAGGTGTTGCAGGGTCTGGGATTTTGCTGGGCTGACGTAGATAAAGCAGTTCTTTATCCCCAGCAGATGCTTTTGGGCTTGCTTTGCCTCAGAAAGTAACTGGGGAGAGTGGTAGTGTGAGTGTCTTGACAGAACCACTTCTGACTGCTCTTTTCCTACTTGCATCAAGGCTTAGCATGTTTGGGTGTGGGGGGCCCCAGGTGCAGGTGTCCTGTTGTCCCCCCTCCTCCCTTGCCCCCTGCGGCTGGGCTGCATGGAGCTCCCCTGTGTGCTGGGAAGACGACTCAGTTCTGCCCTGGGGCTGTGCAATGCAAACTGATCTTACTCTGTGCTGACACTGCCAGCCTCTCAGAGCAGAGGAGGCCCTTTAGTGAAAGTAGACAAAGGTAGAGAAATGTGTCAGTCAGTTATTTTTTCAGCCCGTATCAAAGAACTGAGATACGCTTGCGGTTTGTAAGGGTGTTTTTTGGTTTTTTTTTTTAATTTTAAATTAAGGAAATCAACAAAGCGATGTAAGAACTAAAGTATAATTTTAATTGATAAGAGCTTGTATGAAACTGAACGCAGAATTGCAAATGTGTCTGCAAAAACTTGACTCTACATTCTCTGAAATTACAATACATAGAATATAAAATTATAAAAGCAAATAGCACTCCTAAATGCTTTGGTCCACCCCAAGTAATTATTTATTCCCATCCAACTTCTCAGTTGCTTTGCTTTCCCATGAAGCAAAAGGCTGTGACAAGCTGCAAGGAATGGTAAGAGTTGTCACCCTTGAAGGTCCGGGAAGCAGGAAAGCAAAGTACAGAGCCCCTGGGAGAGCCTGCCCAGGCTAGGGAAAGGAGGAACCAGGCTGTGGGGCAGCTGGGGGCAGGTGGGCTGTCCTGCAGCCACAGCTGCCTGCTTCTCCAAGAGCACTTGGCCTTTGCTGAGGTTTTGAGGTGTTCCTGTGATCTGGAGGTGATTTGATGCTCATTTTGGAAAGCACAGCAGACAAACCCTGAAGTGAGCAGGTGAAGGGTGTCCCGCTTCCCTTCTAGCTCATGTTTTCCCTGCTGTGGTGCTGGTGGCAGTGCTTTGTGCTGGATGTCAAAGCTGTGTCTGTGGGAAGGAGGTGGTCACGGGGGGATGCTCGGCCCTTCCCCATTTCATGTTGGGACCATGTCTGCCCTGCCCTGCTTACAACACCAGCAGTTCTCCAAGCCTCCCTCCTCTTCTCTCCATTCCATGCTCGCCCTCCTCAAATGCATCTTTCTACCACTAGCTCTCCTCCACAATCTCTATTACATTCAGCAACCTCCACTTTGTGCTAGTCAGCCAGCAGCGATCCATTGCCCCATGGCATCGGCATTGACTGCATGCACAGGCTCCGTGTGGTGCGTGTCTGGACCGTGGCATGGATTTACACTGCTTGTACTTCACTGGAAAGGTCCTTGTGCTCTGATCTGCCCATGAAGATGAAGCTTCCCTGGTGTGTTTCCCTTGCTAGTGGCAAGGCTGTGGATGGGGCTGAGAAGCTTTTCTTCTGTTATTTCTGAACTATTTCATCCCTCTGCTGTGGACATGTTGCTTCACTGGCAGGTTGTGTGTGAAGGATATAAAATATCTTGTCTTTATGTAGCACCTCTTGTTAGAAGGGATCCAAGGGACTTACAGGTACCCAGTTCTGAAATGCAGCCAGCTGCAGAGTAGAGCTCCTCCCCAGCTCAGAACAGACTCAATATAGTGACTTGTTTTTCCAGGATCTGAGAGTCAACCCCATAATGCATCAAGATTTTTTTCCTCCATCTTCTGCTCATATTTTGTGTCCAGCAGCAGCCATCCATTATTACCAAAGTTTGCTGTTCACTATCACTGCAGGATACAAGCTTACTATGGCATATATTCCAGCAAGCTGAATTTCACCCAAACAGAAATTGCAGATTCTTCATCCATAACCTAAGGTTTCCTGGAGGGAATAAGGGAGGAGCTGACTCAGAGCAGGATCCTGCTACATTTTAAACAGGCCCCAATAAGTCTGATTCCCTAGCAAAATGTTGTCCGAATTATGATTTTTCTCACAGTACAGCTTATCTCCCTTCTCCAGGAAAAAGGGTCTCGCAAAATTTACTGTGCCATTTTCATGTCCCACAGCATTGTTGAGGGTGATTTCTGGGTCTTTGAAGAGCATCAGTGTAAAAGGCTCTTTGATTTTCTTTAGGCGGAAGAGCTGAGCATAGATGAAGTAGTTGCCACTCTGCTCGATTATGAGGTACTGGCCTTGGTCCTGCACGATTCCGTTGCAGTGCTCTAATTTCCAATCCCAGTTCATATCTCCCGATTTTTGCGTAGAAGACTGTTTTACTGAGGAAAGCACAGACAAAATGGTGTGGTGATTAATTATGTCCAAAGATAACCTTGTTCTGTACATGAGCATGTTTTATTACTGTTTCCCATTCGTGCCTCTCGCTCCCCATTCACTTCTTGACTTTTTAATAATTATTATTTACTTATTATTCTAGTCGCTGTTATTATAATTATTATTGATCATTCTTTTTGAGTTTACTATCTTCTAAGAAGTGCTAGAAAGGGGACTCAATCTGCCAGGAGAGGCTGTGAAGGACCTCTGTGGCTGTGGGTGGCTTGGAGGTGCTCCCTGCCAGGTCAGCTTAGCTGTGGAAAGCACCCTGGAGATGGGAAATCTTCAAGACTGAGGGTCTGAGCTGGTTTCTAATAAGAAAAAAATTCCTAGGTGGAATTTCAGCTGGATCTGAGGATGATGAGGTTTACAGTTATCTTCTTGCTGGCTGCTGTGGTTATAGTCCTTCATGAGATGAACAGTCATTAGCTGAAATGTTATGCGTGCAGAAGTTTTTAATGGAATTAATTAAATCCCTCTGAAGGTCTGACCTACTCTGTGGGGCGTTACTTTAGAACTACCCTGGGGTTTGCTTAGAGAACTGGTGATTAGCACCCAGCACCTACAAATCGGATGAGCCTTGTGGTAGTGATTTTACAGGCCATTTTTGGGGAGGTGCTCGTAGCTGAGACACACAGAGAGATGTGGCTGCTGGCTGACAGCCTTGGGTGCAGAGCTGGGGAGCTCTATTTGTCATGGCCACAGTGCCCTAGGGACTCTGTGTTTCTGCTGGCTGTACTGATACCTGTCCTTAAACAGGCACGAGGCCTGAGAGAAAGTCATCTTGTGTCACAGCACGAGTCTGACAAAGCCAGAAAGCAGGTCTAGAATCTCCATACTTACAAGATCCATGTGCCCAGCATGACCCTGGAGCCTGTGGAAAGAAGCAGGGCTTGGTCAGTGTTTTCTGCTGTAATTTTCCATTTATCAGTGAGCTCAGCAGAGGAGCATTATCATTACAAGAGCCCAAAAGCGTTCTCCCAGGAAGGAAAATTATCTTTCTATCCACCATTACAAACACAAAGCACTGTTCTGTTATGAAAAAACAGATGTTTTCCAACAAAGTTTGAAATGTTTAAAATAGGTCAATATTTTTCATATCCATTTTGATGGTATTTTCACAAAATAAAAAAAAGACAATCCATCAGCAGTGACCTGCAGTACACTTGTTAAAAGTCCTACATTCCTCTTGGATGACAGGATTTGATTTCATCCCTGGACTCAGCTCTTGTGGACGGTCACAAACGATGACTCTGTGGACAAGAGACTTGACTTAAAGCCAGTGCATAATGTTGTGCTAATTCACCCTCATTAAACCCATGAACCTTTCCTTCTGTGCATCGTAGTTTGGAGTCATTTAGGCAAATAAAATCAGCACGATCACCCAAGATAGGCAGAATAGGAAGGACAGCTGCTGACTTTTCAGCCTACTTCTCTCTTACTGCTGCACCATGCTTAGCTCAGGGCAACAGGCACAGGGCTTTCTGATCCAGTAGTCAGCTTTGCAGTGCCTTTCCAGCCCAGGGAAGGAGGTGTCTCCACGGGTGCTCCAGTGGTAAACTGTCAGTGGTAAGAGATTTCAGTCTATTCCCGTGACTCACGGCTTGGTCTTTGCTCATGGAACTCATGCTCTTCCTACACAGCAGCTCTGTTCTCTCTGACCAGAGGCTATAAAAAGCAGATTTGGGATCAGCTTACAGATACAGGGGCCCGATTCTGCCTCACATCTCTCACATCTTAATGAATGCAAGCTCTGAAATGCTTAAAATTGCTTTTGGAGCACAACCTCATTCCTTCCTCTAGGAAGTTGCTGTCCTGAGTGCTGGGGAGGTTGTCAGCTCCCTTGCAGGGAAAGGCTTTCATTGCCCAGTCCTGCTTTCTGCAGTTAATATGAATCAACAGTATTGAAGGCAGTTCTTTCACTTACTAAAGTAACTTTCTGCTTACTAAAGTAACTTTTCTGAAAAAAAGAAGGGGAGAAGTGGAATATATGTGGAAGTCTATGTGCTCATCGCCATCAGAGGGATGCAGTTGTGACTGCAGGTCACAGAGCTGCTGCTTTCTAGCTCCCAAGTAGATGATGGAAGCTGTGGGTTTGGGGTTAAAAGTGGATTAAAAACAATTAATTTATTTTGGGGGTTTTTATATTTTCTGCTATAAGGTGCAGAGAAGGTTCCTCTCTTATGGGAATTTAGCAGACTTCATATTTTTTTTTAAAAAAATCAGTGCCTTATAGGATCAGTCCTCAGAGGGCTTCCTGGCATGATTATGCCCCAAGCAGCTCCCAGACCATGAGAACAAACCATCCTTCCTCTTAACAGGAGGGGACTTTTTCCTTGTGTCTTCCACTGAAGAACTGGAACTGGAGGGAGGTACATTACAGTTGAGATATATCAAACCGGCATCCCGAATTAGCACTTGGCTCCTCCAGGACACAGATTCATGGTTTGGAAACCAGAATATAAGAAGCTGGCCTTCAGCAAATGAGTCACTTGGCTCACCCTGTATTTCAGTTCAGTACTGTGCGTACAGTTAGAAAAAGCTCATTGGGATTAGCTCGTGAAATGCAGAGCAAAACTTGATTCAGTAACGGGTTTTTGTGCTAGACTGTATTAGCACTCGGTAAAACCAAGAGTGAAAAGGCTTTATGCCTGGTGAATTACCGTGATTTCTCAGCCTCTCTGGTCCCTACAGAGCATCATCACTTGATATCACATTGGAGCAGTGCACATCGTAGGTGCAGGATAAGAAAAACCAGAGAAATAAAACCTGGTTTTTTTTAAGCTTGTGGAAACGAAAGGAAAATGCTGAAGACATTGAGGAATTGGTGAGACAATAAGGGATTGGTGAAAACATTGTCATCTGAAATCTTGGAAACTAAAAGCATTAGCAGTCTTCAAAAGAGGAAAGAATTACTAGGTTGAAGTTAGCTGATAGCATCAACACAGCACTGTTAGTAATTAGCAATACTGCACTCCAGAGTTAAGAATTTTGCTTTGTCCTTACCTGCTTGTGATGGAGCATACAGAAGAGTATAGAAACCAGGGCTGAAATAATAATCAACACAAATATGAGAGCATAAAAAGCCACTTGCAAACATGTGGATCTCCTGTTCTGTGGAGCATTTCCATTCTCCAGCATGGCTGGTGCTTCCATGATGCTTGTTATTGGTACAGCTGAAGGTGAGGATGCAAACAGCACCACGGCTGAGAAAGGCACTGCCAGAATTCCTGAGGTCCGTGTTGCCACAGCGGGACATGGACACGATTATATGCTGGTGACTTCCCCATGCTAATAAGGCCAAGAGGAGGAGCCACGGGGTTTCATCATCAGCCCAGGCTAAAAGGCAGTGAGTTAGCACTTCCTCACGAAACTGAGGCTGGGAACTTTCATTTGGCTCCTGGCCCAGAAAGCCTGAAATGAAACCGGCAACAGGCTGCAGGGCTCCAAAAATCACCTCGGAATATCAACGCGAGGGGTCAAGGTTGAAAACTCTCCAGTGAACACAAAGTGAAGGGATGAGGTGCCAAGCACAGGAACCTCACCATACCTGTGTGCCACCTGCTTCTGTCTCTGGAGGTGTCAGTGTTTGCTTTTTTCTAGCTGAGAAGTTGGCACCAGGTTGGATCTGGTTCTCATTTTGACAGCAGATCCGAGTGCTGATGATGGGAGGGCGTTTTTCCAGTTCCCTGGGGACATGATTCATGCAGTAAAAGTGAAACTACACACACTCAAAAATGTGACGCCATGCAGTAGTCTTGGCAGCAAATGGAAACAGCAAATGGAATCCAACTGGCAGCCTCCACTTCCCCCTGACGCCACTCGAGGACGAGGAAGAATAGGAAAAGAGTTGGGATTTTGTAAATGGCTTTAATTTGCAGTTTGAAATGAGCTGGCTGAGGTTCAAGGTCTTCCTAAAAGAACTTTTTTCTTACCTGCTTTTTGAATTCCTTATTGTGGGGACAAAATTATGATTAAAATGTTGTGAGGAGAACGCAAAAATAAAATTTAAAAAAAGGGGGAAAAATGCAAATAATCTTGAGAAGTAAAAAACAAATATAAATGAAATAAAACAACTAAAATAAACATAATTTTAACTGTGAACCTTGAAAGTAGTTTATTTTTACATTCTGTACATTCTTTTGAGTTTTATTTTAATATGAAAAAGTGCTCTTGATTGGTGTTTATTTTAAAAGAAATTCTGATGTCACAAAGATGTCACTAAGAGATCTCTGCCAGCTCTTCTGCACTCCCTTTCTCGGGATGGAATGCATAAAAAATAAACTTTATAAACTTTAGTCTTGGTTCATCTCTTCCTTTTCCCAACCTGTGGGCAAAACCTCAACTCTTCCAGCTGCATAAAGCCAAAATTAAATATCTGTGTGGTGCAGAGGGGTAGAATGGAAACAGAAATTTGCAAAGGGCACAAGAACAAAACTAAAAAACCTGAAGTGCTGTGTTAATACCCTGCTCCGTCTTTCGAATTCTCACTGAGCGATTCAGCGGGTCCTTAGCACAGGTTAAACTTGGGCTGTGCCGGAGGGAAACCTGCTGGTGCTGCCTGCAGCAAAGAGCTGCGCTGAGCTGCTGGGCAGCTCCTCGCTGTGCCGGCGCTGGCACGGGAGGATGCCCTGCTGCCAGCCCAAAACCGCTCTCCTGGATCTTTGCAGACAAACCTGGAGCTTCTCCAAGTGGGAAGGAGTTGAGTGAAGCCATACCCAGGAGGCCAGTGCTGGAGGCAGCTGCGAGCTGCCTGCTTGGGGCTGGCCTCTGGCAGGGCTGTTTGCCCTTCAGGACACCCTTTGGGGGCAGGTTTAGGGCAAGCCGTGGAAAAGGAAAGCCCCGGGGAGCCTCAGTGTGACTTTCCTGTGTCACCCCCGCAGCCCCTGGATGTTTTCTGCCTGACTTAGTAGCGGTTTCACACGATTAATGTCAAGGAGGCAAGGTACTTTCCACAAACTCCTTCCAAAGGAAATAATTTAAGGACTTGGCCTGTGTGGGGAAACCTCTTAATTCGTGTGACACACACCTGGCTCTGTGCCCTTCCCTGCAGCGACAGCAGGGAAGAGCGAACTGTGCCTCCTCCAACCCCTCTCTCCCTTAACCCTTAAGCCCTGCGTGCAAGAGCCTGAGATTATCCAGCCCTTCCTCGGAGACGAACCAAGTCCTGCTATCACCCTGGAAAGCAGCAGCTGACAGTGAGGCAAGTACAGCCCGCCAGCCGGGATTGTTCCCAGCAGCACGCAGAGCCTGCCTCTCCTTGAGCGCTCCCGCAGGGCTCGTAAGTCCCGCTTTGACCCCAAAATAGCGCTGGTCTGCGGCTCCAACCCTGCGGCCCCACACGCCAAACTCACCACTTGCTAAACTCCCGGCTTTGACCACAAAAAGAGACCTAAGAAATCTTCATTTTAAAGCATGCAAATGAGATTTCCTGTGACATCCCATCGAGAGCAGAGGCAGAAAAGGATCTAAAACCAAGTATATTAAAAAGCCAAACCAAACCAAGAAAGTATCACAAGAAGAAGTTCTATCAAGGTGTTTTTAACCTGCAAAACAACCACTTGTTTTGTTCAAACACAGAGCTATTATTGCTACCACAAATAGAACTCAGGGCAGAAAATGTCAGTCCTGGGATGCAAAATTTGCCAGTTACTTTGATAAATAGAGGGTTAAAATAGGAATGACACACAGCGGGGGGATCATACAGGATCAAAAAGGATCTGGAGTTGAATGCTTCCAAATATTGAACAGGCTGGACTCTACCTTGAGTCCAGCTAGTATTATTTTTGTTTTATGTTAATTATATCATGTTACATTAAGCATGGATACAGTTGCCTATGTGATCCACTGTTAAGGGGCAGCACTGGAGGGCAGTGGCCAGGGACTGTAAATCTGCCTTTCCATCATGTTATGTGTAAATATACTGCCAGTGCATGGCAGGGAGAGAGCCCTGGCAGTGCAGCCCTGTGCCAGCACCCCAGTGATGCCACAAGCCCTGTGCAGGGCTGGAGGAGCCCTGGCAGGAGTCAGCAAGCAGCGTTTCATTCTGCTGGTCCCACCAGCCTCAGCCAGGCTTAGGAGCAGTGAAATCACTGTTTAAATTAAGGCTCTCTCTCTACTTGCAAGAAGATCTATGGCTGCATCTCAACTGTATTTTCCCTACAGCAGTTTTTGTTTAGCCATTGTTTAACCTTGTTGCTCTCAGCTGAAAAAAAAGGCTAAGCAGAGCAGAAGATGCAATCACAACCAGATTTGGGCTCATTCTCTTCCTCATTCCTCACACTTCTCAAAAGCAGCCTCAGCTCTCGGAATGGGGTTTTGCAACCAGTGTGTATATATTGACAGGATGCCCACTGTATGTTGTTGTCGTCCTTCCTTTCCTTTTTTTTCTCCCTCCTCACAGCCCATTAGGAAGGGATGGAAACAAATCTGCTGTAGAAGCAGTTGTGCTCTGCACAGTGCTTAGAAATATGGTCTAGTGGTGGACCTGGCAGTGTTAGATTAATGGTTGGACTCCACAACATTAGAGTTCTTTTCCAACCTAAATGATTCTAAGATTCTTAGGAACAGGGTATGATTCTTACCTGACTTTTCCCCCTTACTTCCCTCCTCTGGTATCTTTAGAACGCAAGTATTTGGCAGGCTTCACAGCAGCAACGTCGCACCTCAAAATACACTAAGTTAATTTCTGGTTTTGAATTTCCATTGTGTTGGAGTGTGTAGGTGCAGGTGCTTGACTCTCTGCCAATTTCGTAATATGAAATATCTGTTAAAATGATTACAGGGAGTATCATGTGCTCCACTGTGGTCCTCACTTCCTCTACAAAGCCCTGGGGACTTGTGGTGATGTCTCAGGCACAGACTGGAAGTAGCAAATTTACCACAGGCATTTTCAGGCAGGAACTTTCCATGACTCTGTGCGGCACTGTGACGACCTTCGTTAGCGTTTTTGTCCCAGCCCCTCTCGCTCAGATGCCACTGAACTGTGCTTTGCAGCCTGTCCTCTGGGGAGCTGCTTTCCAAAGCCTCAGCAGTCTCATAAATATCTGCATTTTTCATCATCAAGTAAGACACCATCCAGTGTAAGGATGAAGTTTGCTTTAACCCTGGAGTAGGTTTCTTAAGTCCTGACCAGCTTGTTTTCTGTCAAAACAAAGATTGCCCTGTCTTTACTTTGTGCTGCAGCCTACCTTTATGTGTGTTTGTGGGAAGACTGGCATGTTTCCAGCTGTCACAGCTTTCCAAGAATATGAGAGAGGCTTAAGAAGCATAGGAAAGCTCTAGTGATGTTTCAGCCTCAGTCTGCAGGAGCAGAGAAAGAGAAGGATTGATTCATTTGAATTTCAGATCTATCCATTGCACCGTGTGTCTGGGCACTACTGCTGTCCTTGTTTCTCCCAAACTGAGTGTTTTGGGGACACAACAAAATCAGTGGGCAAAAATGGAAAAAAATTGGGAATCCATGGAGTAAATGCCAGTAGGAAACCATGGCAGGATGCCTTCTTGGAGCAGCCTCTGGGCGCTCTGAGTCTCACATCTCAGGGCCACAGTCTGTGCAGTGGGCACAGTGCCAGAGTGAGGGGACCACATTGGTGAGTGCCCCAGTGGGAATCCAGGGTGTTAAGAGTGAAGGAAGTGATTGGAGTTCACTGGAACCTTGTCCTGGCTTGCTTCTCCTGCATTGTCTGCCTTTGTTTTCTATCCATTTGTATTTCATTCAGCCCCTGGCTGCCAGGTTGGTGAGGGGCATGATATGAATAGTGACTGAATTCAGGGCTGGGTGAAGCAATGGTCTCATGTTAAATGGGATCTTAGAAATTTGCTGTCTGGGTGTTTGATGTTGTGACTTGTGACTGGAGCCTTAATCCAGCAAAGCCTGTAGTTCCTGGAAAGAACTGGAGGCAGCTCCAGGCCATGAGGTGATGGGTAGACTACCCTCCTCCTGGGAGAGCTGTGGGACTGGGAAGGGTGGGAAGAGGGGCCGAGTCATCACAGCAGGCTCTCATAACTCCAGAGGACCTACTTCCATTGCACAACAGATGTTCCTGGTTTGGGTTTTCCAAAAGTTCTTTCCTGTGAAGATGGAGATGTTAGACACAATTTGATGGTTCTATTTAGCCACTTTCTTTTCTTTGTTCCCTACTTAACTCTTCTGTGTCCTTCAATAGTATCAGCCTGTAAACACTGACTGCTAAAGCAGCCAATTTGCAAGCTGTCAGAAACATAACAGCAAGAAATCTCTCCAAAGCAAGCAGCACAAAGGCAGTGGCAGCACCCTGTGGGTTGGATACTGCTCTATTGCCACAAGGGTTGGTGTATTCATCAGCCTAATGAAAAAGAGTAAAACCCAGAGAGGTTGTAGAGCAATATTGTCTTTGACTGTGTTCTCCGCATGTGCTGTGATGAGTGATAGATAAGGGTTGCCCTTTGGGCCAGGGATGCAAGTGGAAGGAGACCTGCTCCAGGCTCTTGGAAGTGTTTGCTCAGGCTCAGGGTGCCAGGGCCATCTAAGCTGTCAGTGCTGCAGGGATAACAGTTTGGATCTCTTGTTGCACATGCAAATTTGTTGAAGAGATTGAGTGTCTCATTCCAATTGCCCAAGTCCTGCACTCAAACCAAAACAGGAGCAGAGGACTCCAGGGAGGGAGACAGTTCTCTGGCTGACACCCTGTAGGAAAATGGTGATTTGCCTAGTCCAAAACTCGCAAGAGTCTTTCTTGATTTCTCAGCCCTTGTCACTGGGGTTGGAAGAAGCAGTGCAACCTCATTCTCTGCTTCCTCTTGCTGCAAAGGCGGGGGAACTGTGGCATGAGACCATGAGCGTAAGTGGAAACAATGTGAATGGGACAAGATGAAAAAGTGCTAACTGTGGTCTTCTAAAGACACCAAATAAAGAAGTGGTTGTTCTCATATTTGCACTCTCCTCACCTAGTGATCATGGTTAATCTGGAAAATCACAGTGGTTCTGCATCAGTCTCAGAAAATATGTTCTATATTTGCAGATAGATGGGTGAGTTGGTTTTCCATGTCTCAGTAAAGCTGTTGCAGAAACCTGACGCTTGTTCTCTCCTTCAGCTGCAAGCATCATGTGCCCCCTCACCTCATCCCATCCCATGGCAGGAGCACCAACTGGTCCTTGCATGGTACCTTAAAGGAATTTGTCTAACTAAAGACCCCAAAGAGGCCTTCTGTTCTAGGGCTTCACTCTCCTTAAAAATGTGGAGTTTGTCCTCAGTCTCCCTTGGGCTTCCAGATAAAGCCTGTGGCCCCTTTCATATTCACCATGGGCAGGTTATGCCTTTCTCTCTGCATCAGTCATTTATAAAATTAAAATCTTTGCAGAGGACAATGGGACTCTTGGGAGATGTATCCCACATCTCCAAATATCCCAGTTTTCCTTTTATGTGTGTTTCCAGTTATGTGTGACTGATTCATGCCCTTTCAGGAAGTGGGATGCTTGGTTCTAGACATAGCCCTCCCACATGCACCTTCAAGCTTCCATGTACAGAGTGATTTCTGCTTTTTCCACTGAGTGTCATCTTCAGCCTGGTCCCAGGACACTGGGATGTGTCCACAGATGCTTTTCTCACAAATTATTCACTCCTTATTGCATTTCTACTGCAGATCACTCCTGCTTATGCAGAGTATGAACTTGCACTTTCTTCTTCCTCAGTTGTGCCTCGTTTTTTCAGACACCCTCTCCAGACCATCTGAATTTCACCTTGCCCTTCTGTAACACTCTTGCTCTTGTGCCCAAGTTTGAGAGCCTACACTTGTACTTCTATACCCAGTCCTGCACATAGCACATTAATCCAAATGGATCGTGGGCTCTCACTGTAGGAAAATGTGGGCTGCATGAAAGGAGATGTGACCAACAGGTCAGGGGAGGGGACTCTGTCCCTTTCCTCTGCTGTGGTGAGATCCCATCTGGAGCGCTGCATCCAGCTCTGGGGCCCTCAGCTCAGCAAAGATGAATTTGTTGAAGTGAGTCCAGAAGAGGGCCACAAAAATGACCAGATGAATGGAGCACCTCTCCAATGGAGAAAGACAGAGAGAGTTGGGATTGTTCAGCCTGGAGAACGGAAGGGTTCAGAGAGACCTGACTGAGCCCTTTCAGTACTTATCGGGAGCTTATAAGAAAGGTGAGGACTGACATTTTAGACAGACAGGAAAAGGGGTAAGGGTTTTAAACTAAAAGAAGGTCAGTTCAGACTAGATATACAGAAGAAATTTTTTACAGTGAGGGTGGTGATGTTCTGGCATGGAACAAGTATGTAGCAATGTCTTTTCTAGCGTGGGAGGTTGTATACAGAAGGATGGGACTCGGTTTTTGTGTGATATTACCGAGCTGTTGGGCATGCTGTGGAGTGCACGGATGCCTGTCATACCCAGGGCATGTTGTGGCAAGGAGCCCAGAGGGAGGAGTGGAGGAAAAAGAGCAGTTGTTATCTCATTCAGCTTTCACTTGCCTTACAAATTGCTTTGGGAAAGTGAAGTACTGTTTGTTTATTCACCCATCCTACTCCTCCTCTGGCAGAGATCCCAGATTGCTGGGATGGGAAAGAAGCAATCCCTCTGAAAGCTGTGAAACCTTGGCATGGTTCTTCCCCAGCCCAGGGCTGGGAGTCTTGCATCACCCACCAGGCACAGAAATTTTTCTTCTTCTAATCCTTCAGGAAGACTTAGAGCTCAGTATCTCACATTGCATCAGCGTCTGGCAGCCTGCCTGTCTCTGCTTCTGCCCTCTGCCCCGCTCTTGTTGTCGCTCAGCTTGGAGCTCTGTGTCCACTCTGGGCCAGCCTGCCAAGAGCCCCAGCTCAGAAAATGTTGGCTGAAAACCTGGGTTGCTTGTTAGCTCAGCAATGTCAGGGTGCTGTGCAGCGTGAGCCAGGCACCTCCTGCCTTCCCCAGGGCTCTCCAACGTGCACAGCCCAGCCGTGGGGTGAGCCCCCAGCCCCTGCCCTGGGCTGTCCCTGCTCCCCACAGCGTAGCTCAAGGGTGGCTGTGCTAATTGTACTCTCTTATCCTTGTGCATGGATGTTTTTATAGTTTCCCCCTCCTGACTTCCTTCACATTGCATCATCAGATGCTGCTTTTATTTCCTCCACGCATTTGAGGAACTGCTGCCTTATGATGGAGCTGGGGCTGTGTCGTCAGCACCTCCAGTGCTGCCTTGCACAACTCCCTGCTCTTAATCACATGAGCTTTGCAAGAGGGGATTTCTTGCCCTGGCACTGCCGCAGGGACATCCAGCCCTGGCACACGGTTCAGAGCTGGCCACGCAGGGCCCGCAGGTACACAAGGGAGGCAGCCTGGCCTGCCAGTGCTGTGGTTTGGCTACTCAGCTCTGGGGACCCATTTTTTGAAGTATTGCCCTTTCCATTCAACCTTGTATAACAATGGTTAAGCTGAGCGGGCTCAGAGGCCCAGCCAGTGTGGTATCCTGCCTTAGGCACCAGGTCTGGTATATATTCTGTTTCTTTCCTTTCAGTAGTTTCTGAGGGATTTCTTGTGTGTGAATCTGCTGCTGTCTGAGCCTGTCCAACCTTTTAGCTTCCTCTTATGGCAGTGACTTCAGCAGGTTATTTGCCTATGGCATGAAAAAACTTCTAGAAGACCTTGTTTTCCATTTAATCCTGCTATCTGTCCATTTAGGGAGATGCTCCCTTCTATCTGAGCTCACTTTGTAAGGAGCAGCCAGCACAGATCTCATGTCACGCTCCTGATGCTTGTGGATCCGAGGGCCCATGCAGGGTCCTGCAGCTTCAGGGTCCTCTTTGGTCGTCCTGGAGTGATGCAGCTCAGGGTGCTCCTTTCTCCTCTGACGATCCATGATCCTGGGACAGAGGCAGGGATCTGGTGGAGAAAAATCTTTGGAATAAGGACTTAGGATAACCCAGTGCAGGGTTCTTTGGAATCTGTAGCATTGCGCCATCCAGAAGAGCAAAAAGCTCCTCCTGTGCAGTTTGTGGTGAGCAAGCTACATCATAAATATAGCAGCCATGCTGTGCTGTGGCCCACACCCTCACAAACATGTCCAAAAGGACCACAGGCTCCAGCAGGCACGTCAGTCGCCTGTGCCTTATCCTGCCCCTGCTCCCTGGGGACAGGATGCACACGCGTGTGGCTGGCGCCTGAGACGCCGTGAGCAGCCCCTGGCTGGCTTGACTGGTGGGCTGGGACCACAGCAGCCTCTCCTGCTGTGAACAGATTTGGCTTGGCAGCTTGTGAATGCACTGTGCTGTTGGAAACTCCGTGGCTCTGGGTCAGAACTCCTCAGCAGGAGTTTCCTTCCCATGCTTAACTTGGCGGATGGTTTCTCTCCAGAGGAGGGCGAGCAGAATGGGAATGCTATGAGGAAAGCAGGCTTGGGATCCCCATCAACCACCCAAGGCAATCCATTTCCCTCTCATGCTTGCCAAGAAGCTGGGGAAGAGACATCTGAGCACTGGCCTGGGGCTCAGCCAGTTCTGCCACCCAACACCTGCAGCCTCCCCACCGAGCTGGGTTGCTGCCTACCATCTCTGCACGTTTGCTTTTGTCTTCCCAGAGCAGAGTTTCTGTTACTGCTGGCTCCAGCAAGGTGTAGAAAAGCATGAGTCATTCTCAGCCCAGACCAGAAGCAAGGAAAAAATTCCATCCCTTCAGGCACCTTTGTGCATTATCACTGCGAAGTTCCGCAGATTTGTGCTTCCTTGCACAGGCTTCCTGACATCTGGGAGATGTCCTGGACAGACCTCATCGCTTGTACGAAAAACTTCCCTGGAAGTGTGGGACTGTCTGGTTTATGAGCAGAACATTTGTAAAGATCAAGAAAGGAAAATATCTGCTCTTCCTTGCAGACAAAAATGTTACAAATTCAGACATAAGGGTATGACAATTTGCTCATAAGGCTTTTATTTGTTTGGCTTTGAAAAAAACCCAGCGTTATTTTTGAAATAGAGCCTCATTTTTACATGAAACATGGAAACAATTCATCTTGAAAGAAATTAAGAGAGAATTACTGCCTGTGGGAATGTGTCTCCATTTGTATCAAAATTATGCTAATATGATTCAGTCCAACCCTTCAACTGATTTTATCCAACTACTGAATTGCATTCAAATGGGCTCGGAGACTTTGGCAGAAATTAAGGGATTTTCACCCAAATCAAGTATGTTTGCTCCGATTAAGGACAGTCACCAACCTTAACCTAAAATCTAAGCTATCAGTGGGCCTTTCAAAGGGACGATGCTTGAGAGACTGTGTCAAGACCCACCACTTTCTGTGTCCTCAAACCTCTGCTCACTGACCCTCTCCCTGCCACTGGGATCACCTCTTTATTTGGTAGGTTTTACAGCAACGTATGCTTGGCTTCTGCACGCCCTTACCTAAATGAGTGAGTTTGTTTTAGTAGGGAGCTGGGAAAACAAGGCAATTCCCAAGCACAGCTTATGGTGGAATGGAGCCAAGCAGCTGAACTGCAGTTTACCTGATGTGGTGCCTGGAGGGTTGAAAGCGAAAGCTGACCCTCTCTGTTTACTCAGCTGCCTTGTCTATTTACTACCAGAACACAAAAGCTGATTGAAGCTCAGGCAGAAGAAAAATTAAGATTTCAGCGAATTTTGCAGCCATAGTTAGGTTTTCTGCCCAGCCCAGAAACCAGTGAGCTGGCATTACCCGTTGGCACCTGTTGCATCGCTGTTTAATTACCAACCTCCTTCGGAAGCCTCTCCCATCAGCGTCCCCTGGCAAAAGAACTGAAATTCCTTTCCTGCTTCCCTTGGTTAAGCGAGATGTCATTTATGAGTTCACAAACAGGACAGGCTGCTGACAGATCTCAGCTGCCCACACAGTACCTGGCAGGATGATCTCATGTGGTGCAGTGCTTTCCTGAGGTGAGGGCACGAAGAGGAGGAGCAGGCAGGGAAGATGCAGGAAAGAAAGGAAGGGTATTTTTATGTCTGCAGGTGTTCTGACTTCAGGGCACCCCAGGAAATTGCTGCAAGAAAGGTCTTATGATGACAGGGCAGCCTTGCAGGGCTGTGACATTCCCTCTCACTCCTGCTGTGAAGCAATCCCTTGGGAGCTCCCACCTCCTCATCCACACAGTGCTTTTATTTTTTACAAAGATCAGATGTTTCCCCCACACATACGAGCTCCCACTTCCCGTGTGTACACCACCTGCCAGCACATCAGGAGACAGGCAGACCTCATAAATGTAAGGTTATCCCAGGCATCTATTTCCCCCCAAGACTGCCCAAGCTTACTGGCATGTATTGTAGTTAGAAGTCTCTCTGTTGAGCCTAAAGCTCCCTGGGCTTCAGCAGGTTAATGGGCTATTTTTCTCATCCTGATATGACTCAGTGTGCCTATTCTCAGCAATGCTGAATTCTTCTCACCCTGCTCAAGTTCTGTTACAGTTTAGATGGACATGGGAAATAACCTAAACCTTCCTTCCCAGGGAAACTTGAAAAATCAGTCAAATACTGAATTCTGCTGTTGGCCTGTTTTTGCATGGGAAAAAAAATCACATGTGAAAGACAAGCAGCAGGCACCATTCAGCCTGAGCTAAGACTTGCACTGACAATGAGGCCTCTCTCACTACTGCATGGCAGCCATCTCAACCTTCCTGTTGAGCTTGGGTCACCACACAAAGGTGATGGGACAGGGAGAACAAGCCAGAGGCATCCCAGCTCCAGTTGCAAGGCTGTGATGGGTGCCATATCCTTCATGAATTTTGCTTTAGGCCCTTTGTTTGATAAGCACCAAAACCAGGTCCAGGAACAGAGACCAGAACTCCAATCGAAACCTCTCCTTACTCCCAGCCCTTGGCTTAGGGCCACGGGCCTGCAGGCAGTGTGTGTGAGAAGTCATGGTTGTACTGGCTGCTCTCTGTGCCTGATGGGGACCTGCCCTAACCCCTGTCTGAGGGTGCCTTCTTCCCATTGCCTTTTTGTGTCATCTCTTGCTGCTTTTACCCCTTTGCTGTCTGCGACCAGAACAGCAGCGAGCAAAACTCTCAATCATCTGAACAGTGTCAGAGTGATACCTGCAACCCCCCAGTGGCCAGTCTGGTATTTCAAGCTGGGGAAAACCACCACAGCAATTCAGGACCATTTCAAACGAAACTGTGAGTCTGGGCCTGAGGTTCATTTTGCCACCGCATTGCTGAGTTCATATGCCTTGCTATTTGCTGAAGCTGGTCTTACAGGAGCTGTGAGGAATACGTGGTACACCTGGCACATCTGCACGAGTGTTTGCAGGGTGTGCAAGCATTGCAGAACACTTAGAAATAGCTAAACTGAGACGGACAATCCTCAGATATTTGTGACACAATACCCATAACCGCAGTCCCTGCTTAATATGTCTTAATTTGTTGTTGTAGTTTCCTGGGTTTGAAGAAAGTGCAAGTGTCAAAGTGTTGCAAGAATGAGACCAAATGTACTTTCATTTGAAGTATTTTAACATACTCATGCTTTTGATGATCGTGGTCAGGAGGATTAGGAGAAAAACAAAGTTTCAGGCCTCGAGGTCTGACTCACTGTGCTCATTTTGGGAGAGAGGGTGCAAAACAGGACAAAGCAAAAAAACCAAGTTGCTCTCACATGCCCTTGGGGCCACAGTGACCAGGGAGTGCTGGTGTCTCAAGAATAGAGCTGATGTAGACAAAGCCACTCATTCAGAGCTATGGTCCAGAATTACAAGGCCAGAAAATGTTTCCCTCGGGGTGGGATTATAGTACAGCCTTAGGCCCAAGGAAAATATACTGAAGAAGTGAGACCTCTGATAGGCATCACTGCTGAACTAAACACCTTAATTAATGTGCTTACGCAGATGACCCTCAATAGATAAGGTCATTTTTCATTACTTGAGACAACTGTGTTCTTTCTTTATGACTTATACCTATGTTCTTCAACTAAACTAGCTTATTTTTCAATCGCAATAATTCTTACTTAAAACAATGTGATTTTACATCCATTTGGTAGGATATGTTGTATTACAGTGACTCCTGTTGCTGTATGATTTAGTAATTTGCCTTGGGCTGCTGTTAAGCCAAGGTACTGTCCCAGCCTGCATGTCCTTCCCAGAAGCCTTCCAGGGCCAATTACAGTGCTCACTGCTCTTCATGTGTCTGGTCTGTGAGCGTGATTTTCCCAGGATGTGAAACACACTGTCCTGGGGAGTTTGTGTGCAGGAGCTGCTCCCAGCCACAGACAGGAATGCTCATCTGCAGGTCAAGAGCTTGCACCCAACACACATGGAGGAGCCACTTGTCTCTCAGCAAAGCCATCTTCACGATCTGCTTGGAAAACCCCTCAGAGCTTTCCCTGCTCAGCACCCTTCGGTGATTTTGTGCCTCTCTGCTCTTTTGATCAGCTGTATTTACACTGTGAAGCATGGCAGGTGTTAATTATGCAGCACCAGTTGTTTCCACCAAGTTCAGGTTTTGATCACTGATTCAGCCTCTTCTCTGGTCTAACACAGCTTTCTTGACTCAGCATTGTTGCGCTGACCTCAAATCTTGGAGTATTTATGGTGTGACTGGTGTTCAGCTCAGACCAACACCACCTGCAGCACAGTCCTTGCAGACAGCTAGAGCTTCTCTGGTCCAAACTGGGTGTAGATCCCTATGGAGGTCTGCAGGGTCAGTGGAGGGTTTTGTCTCTCCATCTGTTTCTTTGCAGTTATTTTTGCAAACCCAGGCATGGGACAAAGCTGTATGTGACTGTACCCACAACAGCAAGGAGGAGTCCTGGCTTTTTCTGGAATGGGGCAGGTGAGGTGTCTGGCTGCATCTGTGACAGCACAGTCAGTGCAAACACCGGGATTTGGCACATGGGCCATGAAGCACCGGCACAGCAAGGCAGCACCTACCCCTGCTTCTAGAAAGGACGTTTTTGGAAAAAGGATCAAGCATAACACAAGGCACACCTGGGAGATGACTTGAGTTATGGAAAGCAACTGGAAATGCAGTGGGATTTGTCTCCTGTGACCTGGAGCAAACCTTTTTTTGTAAAGTGTGGATACTGCTGGGGACAGCGTGTAATCTGAGGCTCTTCAGAGTAAGTGAACAGCTGCCAGAGTTAGTTCTTCACATTTTCAAGGGTGGAACACACGGAACCATAGAGTCATTTAGGTTGGAAAAGACTTTCCGACTATCAAGTCCAGCTGTTATCCCAGCACATATGAGACATTAAAGAAGTTTCTTGTTGGCAGTGTGTCAATGTCTCTGGGTCCTATGGGAAGTGATGAAGGGAGAAGCAGATCAACCAGTGTTTCAAAATGCTGCACATAACCCCTAAAACAGTCTGAAACCAAATCTCCTGTTTGTCCCCATCGGATGTATGTGTTCTGCTCACTTTTTGTGCTGGTGACAGTAAGCCAAGTAAGCAGACACTGGCAGTCATAGAAACCTTAAATTAACAAAAGAAAACAAAGGAAAGTGAGTCCTTTGAACTCCATGAGATAACACCAGTGATATCTCATCTCAGGCATGTACTTGGTGATGAAACGATAGAGCTGCTGTATCCTTTATGAATCAGATCCTATGCTGGGTTAAATGTTTATCTTTGCAGTGTGTTCAGCACCACCTTTTCTTTATAAAGAAATGAAACAGGTCTCTGGATTGCCAGTAAATAGGTGTGAATTTTGCCTTAAAGCAAACAATGAATGCAATTATTAGGAAAGTACATCTGTGACCACATCAAGTTTTATCTTGCCCCAAACTCTCTGAGCACTGACAGACCATCAGGGACACATTGGCCAGAGGCCCAGCTCTGCACCCTGTGCCTTGGCTGGCCACCAAAGAACAGCATAGACTACCAGCCCCCACAAACTGCAGAGACTGGAGAAAGTGCAGGTCTAGGAATGGGAGTGCTCTTGTGCTTGTGGGCAGATGGGACTTGTAATCCCCTTGGGGCAACAGGTGAGCAAGAGTACAGAGCTGTCATACTTAGAAGGTAACTGTGCAAGACGAGGACGTGGGTGTTTGAGGAGGCAGTGGCTGTGTTTGGGTATTTGCAGAGGTTTGGTTCATTGAGAGTGAGCTCACAGGAGAAACACTCCTTTAGTCCTGCCTTCCAACTCCTACATTGTACTCCCAAAATCCTAAAGACAGTCAATCCATGGACCTGCTACCAGCTTCACATCTCTCCTGAGCTCTCCTTCCCTGTGCCCAGTGTCCTTGCTCCCCTGGGACAGGTCAGCCAGCCCCACTGTCCTCTCCTGCCCTGGCCTGTGGGTTTTCTAGTCCTCAGGCTCCTCCTTCCTGGTGCAGTGGGCACAGACAGCCTCTCCCAGCACAGCATGTGGGGTACCAACAGGGTGTGTTCTGCTCTGGGATGCTGAACAGCTGCCAGGGAGCTGCCTCACTGCTTGGCATCTCCACGGGTAGATGTGCTCTCAGTCTCCAGCCTGCTTGCTCGGCTTGCTAGCTCTTAACAGCTTTATTCATCTGCTTGGAGAACTGAGCCTTTAGCAGCCTTCCTCATCCACTTGGAAAATGAGCAAATAACCTCTCTGATCCTCCCTGGCCTTAGGGCATATAAGGCTGCGGACGACAAATCCTTCTACGCTGCTGCCACTGTCCTTTTCTGGCCTGGCAGAGTGTGTTGCTCAATTTGCTTATTTTGGTGGATGAACCCATAGCTGGAAACAAGCACCTCTGGGGCTGGTCTGGATCCCTTGAAAAACAGGAACCAACTGCCAGCTCAGAGAACAGCTCTGAGGTTAGAGATTGAAGTTGCTGAGAAAAGTCTAATAAATCAAACCTTCCCAACTAGTTACTGCAGGAGGCTGCTTGGTTCTATGCCATACTTCCCCATTTTGATAGCTGAACAAGGAAACTAAAAGCCTGTGCTTTCTGCTGCCTGAGCTGACAGTGCTGGCTCTACAGCAGCAGCAGCAGTCAGCTGCACTTTGCCAAACATGCTTCAGCTTTCTCGCTCGCTCTGGCTGGCAAAGCTGACAGGCAATAGCTGTGACTCACCCTGGCTGATGAAATGTAAGTGGTGTCTGAAAAACCACAGGCTCATCATCCATTATTACTGATAACCATATGTGGTAGAAAATGAGGTGATTTTCACGTGGATGTGAATGGACTTTTAATGTTTCCCATCATTTCTTATGTAAGGAGAAGCAGCCTGCATCCCATTCTGCTCTGCGTCACCTTCAGTAGTTCCTTCTCAGCTGGAGCGCAAGAGCTCTGATGGGAGTGGCGAGGCCAGCTCCTTCCCCGGGGTGGCCATGGCTCCTACATCAGCTTTGTCACCCTGCCCTTTTCATTAATGTGAGTGAGGAGAGATGGGAAAGAAGAGAGAGAAGGGAAGGAGTACACAGTGGCCACCCCTGTAGCTTGTGTAGCAGCATGTGTTAGACAAAAAACACAGTGATGACCCCGCTGGTGGCTGTGTCCTGTGAAACGGCCCTCATGGAAAGCCTTGTGGAGGACAGACCACGAGGTCCCCTTTCAGTGACAGTAAGTACAGGAAGCAGAATGTGCTGCCCCCCTGGAGTTAGGGATTGTCTCCAGAAACTGCCTAGTCCAGCCTTGCATTTCCACACCTCCGGCTTCAAGGGGTGACCTGAACCCTCAGTGCACTGACCTGGCTGAACAAAGCTGTAACATGGGACTCTAGCACCATCTGTAAGCTCCTGCAAGGCCTTAACAACCCCAGGAACAAATACTAATGTTTCTCATATCAAAGAGACTTTTAACCTTGTGGAAAAAGGGGTCTCCAGATACAAGCAAAAGCTGATGGTATGGAAACCTACTGATGAGGACAGTCAGTCCCTCAAGTAATTAATGTCAGGAATTGAATTGTTTCAACTTTTATTTCAAGACAAGTGCATGTATGTGTATATATGTAGGCCAGTCTAGTTCAGCCTGGAAGTGAAGTGGAACCAGTGTGTGAAAGGCCCTCTCCTGCTCTAAACAAGAAGAAAGGGTGCAGCCTTCCAAAGAACAAATTCATTTGTGTTCTCTAGGCTTAATCTTTCTTGCTGTCCTGTGCACCCTGCGCACACCACTGACATGGCCTGCCCTGTCTGTGTTAGCACATGTTGGGAAGCACCAGCCCTGCACGCCCTTGTGGAGACCTGAAACAAAAGCTGAACTGTAAAAAAAAAGAAGTATGTGAAAATTGCGTATAATTTTCATACCAGTGGAAATGTCTGCTCAAACACTGAATGTATAATTCACCAGTCACTGCCAAACTCCTTCTCCCCCAGCCCCCACCTTCAAGGGACACTACAAGCCCAGATGTTACAAAGGAAAATTTTATTATTTTTCAGCAAGAGAAACATATTCTCACTTCAGCTGGGGAGTGTGACAATCCCCAGCCTGGGGGCAGGGTGCAGCTGCCTTCAGTCCCCGTGGTGGTAAGCGTGGCCACAGTTACAAGCCCAAATACCCCTTAATGATGAGCATTCTGTGGGTGCAAGTCAGCCACAGCTTCTCAGCTGAGAGGAGAAAAGCTGCTTCTCGGCACTACATACGTAACTGCTTCAGCCACAGAGGTTTCCCCTGAGGCTCTGGCCTGGCCCAGGTAGGGAAGTTCATTAGCCTAAAGTACATAGAAAGCTCTCCAAGGCCTGGAAGATTTCCTTAGTTGCCTGTAGCACCTGAGCCTGCAGGAGTGCTCAGCCATGAGCGGGTCAGTCCAGGTCTGGGTGTCTGAGTGCTTGCAAAGCAGGAACAGTCCATGGCATTGGGAGCATTGTCAAAGAGGAGTTCAGTGCTGACAACCTGGTCTGAACTCTTCCCAGTGTTTCTAAGAAATCTGATGTAACATTCTATCATTTAAATACATAAATACTTTTAACAAAAGACTTTGGAGTGTACAGCCAGCAGTGGGGGTCATTTCAGCCATGCTGAAATGTTGATGGAGTTCTTTGAGACACACATAGTCAACTTGCCCTTAAAATCTGCCTCGCTTCAACTGAAAATCCCACAGCTGCTGGCTGTGCTGAGGTCATGTGCTGCCTGCAGCCTGGGCAGGGCAGGACTTGTCTCCAGTAGCCCCAAGCTGCAACGAGAACAGGGATGAGCAGCCCAGGATGACTGAGAGCGGTCTGACTTCAGCAAGAGCCAGGCAGGTGTGCACAGGTGCCTTGTGGAGGTCGTGCCTGTGAATCCCTGGTGCACACCTGTATGACAAAGTCAAGCGGAGTCGCGAGAACCATCTGAGTCCTCCCTGAGGAAAGGATGCACAGACCTGCAGGTTTCACTTGGTCCATTAGAGAGAACTCACCAAATCTAGAAGTCTTCATGTTTTCTCAAGTTTTTATGTGCCTGGATCAGTTTTGGGTCAAGCCAGCGTGTGTGTGCTTGAAGGAGACTTTCCTCTGAGACCTTACATCTCAAGATGTAAATGTCCCACCAGATATTCCTTTGGGTCAGGCTTCAGTAGTCTGCAGATAGCTGGAACAGCCAGTGGGCCTTGTCTCTCAAAGGCTGCTCCCCAAAACCCCACAGCCAGTGCAGGACCTGTGCTTCTGCTGTCCAGTGCAGTCCTGTCAGCTCATTTCAAAATACCTCCTTCTTTCGAGGCCTTTTCCTGTCAGACAGCCTTTACCTGGATCACTCCAAAGGCATTCCCTTGCTGCCTCTTCCCAGTTTTCAGCCTTGCCAGGCGAAGGGTTGTTGAGCAGACTTGTGCTCCTCCGACTCCCAATGGCTTCAAGACACTTGAGGTATCTTCCTGACTTACCAGACTTTTATTTGAGAAAAAATACAGCACATTTCTATTATATACAGATACTGTCAAGTAAATAGAGAAACCCAGGGTTTCTCTGAATATGAGCTAAGCTTGGGTGACTTTCTTTGGCTTTCATTACTGTTCTCCTCAAGAGCTCCATGCATCCCTTTCCCCAGTGTTGGAAAGATCCATCCTAGGTAGCAAATCAGCTGCACAGAGCTCCAGAGAGGTGAACCCTGCATGCACTATATAAAGCCTGTCTGCACTGTGGTTTATCTGCACTCCCACTGAGGCGTTCCATGGCCCCAGGGAGGGATTCTAGAGCAGTCTGCCTGTACAAGTACAAAACCTACAGATTGGTAGGGAAGGCTGTACTTTCCATGTTGCATTTCATCCATCAGCTCCTACAGTCAGCTCTTGGTGTCACTAACACCAGGCTAAATGACAGATTCGAGATGCTGGCGTTGGAGTTGGTCCACAGAATGATTCTATCTTGCTCAAACAAGAAGAGCACTGTGGTGAAATTTACTGTTCTGTCACTGCTCTGCACGGTCTGCTCCCACAGGGCACTGCTGTCTGTCTTGTCTGTCCCCTGCAGGGTCAGCTTCAGCAAGCTCTTCTCTTCCACATAGATGGAACTCTTCAGGGACACGAGGTAGAGGCCATCACAGGGGATCACGATGGAACCGTTTCTGATCTGAACAGGGCCTAATTCAGCAGTGAGATTCATGGCTACCCCCTTGATGCTTTTACCTGGAATGGAAGAAAGCAAAGATGATACCATGATGACAAATGTCTTCTAGGAAATGGGTTGTTTTATACCAGCTGACTGCAGGAAAGATTGAAAAGTATAAGAAAGGGGAGAGTGAACTAGAGAACAGGGCAGACCAGAGCTAGAATATCATCTACTCTACACAGACATCATCTACCGTGAAAACTTACCGGTTCCCACTCTTGACTAAGCTGTGCCTTTTGGCACACAGTTTATATGGATTACTCCTCCCAATTTTTATTTATGCACTATTTACTTACTCTGTGTCTTAGAAAACAGAAAAATACAGTATGTAAAGCATCACTGTGAGTTTAGAAACACAGGTTCATAAAAAGAACAGGAAAATTAAGACAGTAAATAAGATGAGGAAAAAGCATTCAGAGCTGGGAGGAAGACAAAAAGTGGAGATGTTGGTGGCATAAGCTTTTGTCTTGGGGTTTGACTATGGGTTTTTTTTAACAGAAGACAGCATAAAAGAGCAGGATAGAGACAGAAACAGGAGGAAATAATTAAGCAGAATAAGGAGAAATTCAACCAGAGCTTAGCATGAAAGGTTTTCTCTTGGAATGAGCAGTAACAGTTCTCGGGGCTATGCTGGTCATGTTTCTTTGCTGTGCCCCTGGGTTTTCAGCACATCACCTGAAACCCCTGGGACCAGGGGACCCAAAAGGACTCCAGGCAGGCAGCACAGCCCCTCTGAGCTGGGGCCAAATTTCTCAAACTTTTCTTTTAAAGGGCATGAGTTTCTATTAGGTTGAACTCACTGCTGCCTCACACTTTTAACTGAAAGTAAAACTGTCAATAATTTTTTCAGTATTATTTAAAAATTTTAGTAATTGGTTTAATCACTGAGCTGTGTTGTTGGACAAACATCCAATGTAGCTGGCACGCAGAGGAGTACATCTGATATGGTATGTGCTCTCACCCACTCTTCCCCAGGAAATCATTTACATTTTTCATAAATCAGGAAACCATTGACTTGTTTCAGAAATACCCCAAGAGCGTGCCGCGTGTACTTAGTAAATTCTCAAAAATGCCTTTCTGGTTCATTCACAGAGTGAAAGCTTGTTTTAGGAGATAGGTGAGGGTTGCAGAAATCCATGCAGATTTTCAGGTTTTTTGTTGTGCTCTGGGAAAACCCATTTGTTTCATTTTGGCCCCTTGCTGCACTGGGGCAGGCTTGGCCCCTCTCCCCCGACAGCTCGCCTGGCACCTGTCCTCCATCAGAAGAAGTAGCCATCACTGTGGCACAAAGCACATAAGAGCCATTTAGGTATTTTAGGAGCCACTGGGTGCCATGGAGGTCCCTGGGGACTGTGGTAGAGTGGGGAGTCAGGAGCCCTCCCGGTGTGCCAGGGGAATGTGGCACAGTGGTGGCTGCTGCACTCGGGGATCATCAAAGGGCCAGGGTCCCCCCACCCCAACACCCACCTGTGTACCGGATGTGGGTCCACAGCACTTTGTCGCTCTGAGTCTGGAAAACAAAGAAGATAAATCCTCGTTAAGGCACGCGGCTGGCACCTCACTGCTGCTGCTATCACTTTCATTTCCCAGCCAGGATTGTTCATTCCCTACAAGGGCAGAGCAGCTGCATCTCCAGAAGCACAGCAGGCAGCCTCGGTGTCACAGCTGCTGCCAGCCAGCTATGATCTGGATTTGATTTTAAATCATTATTATAAAATACTATTTCAGTGTGGTTCTCAGCCAGTGCGACTTCCAGCCCGGTGCTGAGCCCTCCAGAGCACCCCGGGCAGGGTTGGTTTTGTTTAGAAAACCACGCTGGTGTGTGTAATTGAGTCGGACCAGGCAGCAGGGAAGGACCTTGGGGTGCAGTGTCTTTTCTGCATGACCTCCTGGAGCCTGACTTACAGTCTGACTGACAGCACCTGGCAGACAGGCATTGTTCACAGAGCGGGGACCCTGGCGTGCTGCCTCACCCTCCTGCAGGGCACCAAGAGGTGGGTCTGGCTTTATTGTTCCTTGCACTTTGGATCAGGCTGTTACTGGGTGTGTGTCTCTCAGACGCTCTTAAGTGCACTGAGATGGGTTTGAAACTGATTGGAGCACCTCTCCTATGAAGGCTGACTGAGAGAGCTGGGGTTGTTCAGTCTGGGGAAGAGAAAGCTTTAGGGAGAACTTAAAGCATCTTCCAGTACCTAAAGGGGCTTCAGAAAAGTTGGAGAGAGAATTTTGACAAGGGCTTGGAGTGATAAGAGAGGGGGAATGGTTTTAAAAAGACAGAGGGCAGGTTTAGATTAAGTATTAGGAAGAAATTCCCTGTGGGGGTGGGGAGGCACCGGCACAGGCTGCCTAGAGAAGCTGTGGATGTCCCATCCCTGGAAGTGTTCAAGGCCAGGTTGGATGGGGCTTTCAGCAATGTGGTCTAGTGGAAGGTGTCCCTCTCTGCTTATGGCAGAGGGGTTGCAAAGACATGATCTTCAAGGTCCCTTCCAACCTAAACCATTCTATGATTCTGTGATTTGTATTTCATGAATGTAACAGAGAAAGTGAATGGAAATATAGAAGTGTGTATCTTACTGGTCGGATATGGAAATACCAAGCTTCTGTATTGGATTTTTAAATCTGAACTTTGCATCTCAAACTTGTGTCTCATCATAACCACAGGAGACCCGAATCTGCAGTCTCTGCACAACCACAAGTCTTCAGTGTTTTGCCTGATTAAAGAGTGAAAGCTTAGGCTCAGTGCTCTGTGTTCTTCTCTTTACCTATGCCAAAGGCTTCCTAAGGGAGAAGGTGTGCTGGTGAGATGTGAGTTGGGCTGACTTTCATGTGTTTGGCCTCAAGTGCAACAGGGGCAGAGCAGCCCAGAGCACAGGGAATGTGCAGATGTGAGCACAGCCTGCCTGCAGGCTCAGGGCAAAGGCAAGCGGCAGGGGAAGGCGGCGGGAGCGCGGCTGCCCGGTGCGCTCTGTGCCGGAGGTGAGGAGGGTGCCGGTGCTGGGAAAGGTCTGCTCTGGCACCCTCTAGTGCTGCCACGGCTGATGCTGCGCGCCGGCTCCACCGGCACGGCTGGACACCGCTGACAAACAGAAGCTATCATCGCCGGGCGGCTCTGGTGGAACTATCTCCCGTGGCATTACCATCCCGATCCATTGCCGCGGCTGGAATCTCATGCTTGCTCTTATTCTAGGCATCCGACTGCACAAGCATTTCTCTCCTGGCTCAGACAGCCGGGATTTACAGGTAGTTTCTCGACAAGACAATAGCAAAGCACTGAGTGCCTGAGGTCAAACAACGTCTACCTCAATCTGTGCGATCTGGCCGCTGGTGGACAGGGTGTATTAAACACAGACAGCCTGGGTGACAAACCTCTTGCACTTATAAGAATATCAGCCCCCTTGTCACTAATGCAAATTGCCTGTTCTACGTGTCTCTTCCAGTTATTGCATGATCTCAAAGCACTTTGCAGGTACCTACTGTGAATCCTGCGGAGGGTACAATGTATTGGTGGTACTGGAAGGACTCTGGGAGCTCATACCAAAGTTAGTGACCTCTCTTTGTTCTGCCTTCGTATGGCATGTGGGAAAGGGTGCCCGGAGGGCTGAGGACACAGAGGTGCTTCTTACTGACAGCTTCAGATTTCCCTGTGTCATTTACACACAGACTCTTCCTTTCTGCCTGGTCTGGATCCCCGAACAGGAGACTTCCTCCTGACTGGGACACTGTGTCCAGAGCCATGCCATGTGGCAGAAGTTTCAGGAATAAGTTTTTACCTCACAAAGCGCAAACCTCAGGGGACTGATTGAGGGGACTGCTGTGATCAACCACCTGTGTCACATGTGGAGGTGTCCCACAGGTGGCAGGTGATCATTCTCTGGAAGTGGGTTGTAACTTCTCCTCACCAGGAGCTATTAGGATCATGGATTTTACCTCCCATGCAAGAGGAAAGGTGTGGCAAGAGAAGGTAATTCTGGCAGAGCTGGGAACTGCAGATGCAAAAGCAGGCTATCACTAGCCTTTTTTTTAACTTCCTCATTCAGAAATCTCAGCTGAGGTTTGTTCTCCAAGTGGCATCATGACAGAAACAAGATTACTGTCTCTTTTGGTTAAGCACAGTCTGGGCTGCAGATTCTGACTTTCCTGAGTACGTGCCATGACATTATTTATGCTGTGTTTTCACACAACAGTCCAGGAGGGATTTTTTTTTTTCAGAGCCATGTTTCCATGAGGACAATGGAAAGGAATCAAATATGGTTTTTCTATGAAAATCACAGTTATTCCCTTGTGAATAAAGTTAGTGTGGCACTCTGCACCTTGGAAAACAAAAGGAGACTCCTCCCAGGGAGAGGGAGAGCCCCTCATTCGCTCCCATGGACCAGCACTCCCAAGCCTGCCACTCTCATGCTGTTGTGCCCCTACTTCCATAAAGTCCATCTCCCTAAACTGCCCAAAAGTCAAGTCAGATCAGTACTGCTGCCCCTTCAGTAGACATTTATATGGTCAGTTCATGATTATTCAGCTGAGCCCTGTAATTGCACTGCAATGAAATCCCCCCCATGTACAGCCCACGAGACCACTCCTGCACAGCGCAGTGCACTCCAAACAGGACACCAGGGCTGTCTGTTAAAATAATAGAAACCAGTCCTAACCCTGTAGTTAGCACGTGTTTAAAATTGAAAAGGTCCTTTGGTGATTCCCAGGACCCAGACTTCTCATCTGTTGCCATTGCTGCTCCTCGAGCACCCTGTTTCAGTTGTTTCTGTTGAGGAAGGGAAACTCCAGGCGTGTACTGTATCCACTTGCCTGCTGCTGCTCTCCTGGGTTTGTAAGGCTCACAGGCAGCAATGTCAGAGCCTGCTATGTTCCTCTGGAAGCGGAACATTTTTATAGAAGACCCAGATATTGAGAGATGAGGCTTCACAGCCAGAGTGTGACCTGGGGAGAGGTTTCTGCACCTTGAGCAGTGTGATTGCTTGCTCTCCTCTGTTGGCTTACAGTGCAACTTCTCTCTCCCAAACTAGTGGAAGGAGAAGGGGACTGACCTGAATGACAAGAGTTATCTTTCAGAGTTACCAGGGTCCTTGCTGTGAGACTCAGGTCAGTGAAACTTGCGCAAAGCACAAGGGTTTTCATTAGACAGCAGAGGACCCGGAGCATGAGGCCATCCCTCTCTTGCATGGTTACATACCTGGCTTGCTTCTGTGCCAAGCCTAGGTGGGAGGAAAGAATGAACTCGGGTAAAACAAAGCACAACAAGCTTTAAAGTGGTACAAAGCTCCTGGAGAAAGAGTGGGAGGAGAAGTCACTACTGCACAAGCAGTAAAGGCAGTGAAAGGTTGTTGACAATCCACCAGCCTGCAAGCACGTGAGAGAGGCAAACGTATTTGCTGCAGCTTGTGCTTGGGTATTGTGAGTTTCAAGCATCTCTGTTATTTATACTGTTTGCTCTGTTGTTATGTGCACACGAAACTCTCTCTGGACACACTAACCTTTCTCACACACGCACAGACATGGATGACTGCTCCTAACCCCACTTTATGGGCAGGCTGAGAGCACCCGAAGGTGTCAGGGGGTCTTGCTAGAGCTGGCACAGGGTAACTTGCTTTCTCACGCATCTGCCTGCCACATGGTACACTTCAAAAGTTCAAGAGGTGTTTATGAGCAAATTGGGTTGTCATTCACGCACATGATCTTATTCAACTAAATGGACATACGCCCAAGTCACTGCAAGGAGGGGGTGAGAGTGGGAGGGAATCAGACCTCCCTCCCCCAGGGGTCAGTGAAAAAAACATTCTTGGAACAGCCACTCTGCTGAAAACTTGGCCCCAAACCCTTCACTGGGCAATAGTGAATGTTATTTTGAGGACAGACAGTTTAAAAAAAAAAAATTAAAAATTACTTTCATACAGAAGGGATTAAAAACTGGAGATTTGAATAGGGATAAACTTAAAGCTTTTTTCTTTTCTTAAAAAAAAAAAAAGAAAGAAAGAAAATAAAGCCCATACAAAGCTTTACAGACCAGCAGACAAAGGTTTGAACATGAGCTCTTACCGTTGAGGGCCGCAGAAAATCTATACCAAGGTAAATCAGGCAGGCAAGCAGCAATATCCACTGCGCGACCGCGGACACGAGGTGCAGCGTGTTCCTAACCTGTCCTCTTTGCCAGCGCTTCCACTCATCCTCCACAGCTTCCCTCTCACAATCCATCTGCTCTTGATCTCTTGGCTCTGCATCCGGCTGTCCTTCCATCCCGGCCTCACTGCCAGCAGCTGCTGGGGAAGGGGCCAGGAGCACAGCAGGAGGCCAGAGGGAGCAGGGGATTGATGAGCTTCCGTCCCAAGAGCAGAGATGAAGTGAAGACAGTGACTTCAGGAGATTGCTTTATGCACAGAGAAGCAGGCGGGGAACTTCTTTGTGACTAATCTAAATTTCCCCTTCCTTCCTTTCTTTCTTTCTTTCTTTTCTTTCTTTTTTTTTTTAATTTTTTTTTTTTTTTTTTTTTTTTGGTTTTCTGTGTGAATGTGGGGGCTGATTTATTGCATCCCAGTTCAGTTTTGAGTAAGGGCCTTTGAAAGGAGAGGTGTTTATGTCTTTCATAGCTTCATCTGTGGACGTCTTGATATGGGTTCTTTCCAACAATAGCAAAGAGTTGGGTGGACAGTGCTTATCTTCACTCAGTCTTTTGTCAGTAAAACACCTCTCTGTTCAGCCTCAGGTGGGGAGTTTACAGGGCTGGCTCTCTCCCTTGCTAGCATCATATAATGCTCCTGAAATCTCTTTTCTGTAAAGAAGCAATGAATAGGAAGGGATGTGGGACAGGTGGATAGCATAAGGGATTGGAGAGAAAATAAGCACTTCCCTTTTCACTTTTTTCTTCTGGTTTTATAGCCGTGGGATGTTGTGCAAAGCATAGGAGGGAGAAAATGGAGAACTGTTGGAGAACAACTTCCGTTTTTGCACGGTCAGAAACCTGTAGTGCAGAAAATGCCTCCAGAGGGGCATTCCCTGGCCATCCAGGCTTCCCTCCTGGAAGAGGGAAGATTGTCCCTTGGGATACCAGCACAACCCTTTGGTTGGTCTCTTTGTGACTTTTGCTTGTGACACCCAGAGCTACCAAATGTCAGCTGACTGCAGCAGGGACCATCTCCTGTGCTTATTTTGGGTGACAGACTTTGCATCACTTTTTGGGGGCAGTCCAGCACTGCTCTTTCCACTGCTCTTTTTGCTGGACTTTTTGCTGCTTTAAATTACTGTGTCATGACTGAAGTCAGGTGCTGCCTTCTCCTGCTGAGGATGGACCCCAGTGGGAGTATTATTACCTGCCTGCCTTCTAGGGATGAGTTGTCAGAAAGTTTCCCTTCCCCAAAATGTGCCCTCTTAACCTGTCACAAGGCACATGTCCTGACATGTAACTTGCATGCAGAGGAAGCAGGAGTAATGTTCTTTCATGTGTTTTCCCATCTAGGCAAGGATATTTCCTGTGAACATAAACCAAATGCAGAGGGGAGTGCAGCAGCTGGGGAGGCAACCTGCCATGAGGACACCCCATGCTCACTGCCCTGGCTCTTGAGTTGGTGGTGGATTGAGCCAGGAATACCTCTGGTGTTTGTTGGAGAACACACCACAGGTCATGGAAACTTAGTGAAGAAGGTTCAGCTTTCACATCTTCCACTGGCTTTTGAGTGCATGGAAATTCTTGTTCCCCTCCCGCCAGTGGTCACTCGCCTGGGTGTGCTGGAGCTCCTGACTGAGCCCTAGCCCAACAAAGAGGCCCCAGGAACAGCCCTAACCCTCCTTCCTCAACCAGAAATATGACTGCAGCTGCAGCAAGGAGGGTTTGTGCTGCCCCAGAGCAGCTCCCTCGAATGCAGAGTGTGAGTTTGGAGGCAGTGTGAGTTCGGTGTTTTGTGACACTCAGCAGTCACACAGCACCTGGGAACACTGGCTGGGATGGGACCCAGGCTTGGCCAAGCCCTGCAGAGGAATGAAGTGATGCCTTGAGGTGCTGCAGAGGCCTGTTGGGGCTGGAGGGATGTGAAGAAGATTGTTTGCTTCTATGGATCTGCAATGTCATGTCTAGGGCTTATGAGGTTCCCAGGAAAGCTGTTTTGAGTGGTCCCAACCTGCTCCCTCCAGGAAAAGAAACTTGGGCTTGCTGCTCATGCTTAGTTTCTGCAAAAATGCCAGAATGCTGAGCTAAGACATCCCAAACCCTTGCAAGCCTGTAATTCTCACATTTTGCACCCATGCCTTCGAACCAGATGCAAGCTCTTACCATCTCCTCTCTCCCCAACTCTAGATTTTGTATTGGTTTTGTTTCTAAAACTCTAAAAAATCCCGTGGGTGAAGGTTGTGCTTCTGTATTTCTGAAATTGTCTTGTCATTTCTGTGCTCCCCAGTGCAAGTGTCTCTCAGCCTGAGTTGGCAGCACTGGCAGCACAGAGGATCGAAAGCTGCATTTCAAGTAATGTCCCTGGCCTTGTCTCCGAAACAGGAAAGAGGACAACTCATTCAGGGGCATCACAAACACCCATGCACAGACTCTTCCGTGGTTTTGATTGCTTTCAGCTTCTCCTCCTGCCTTGCATATGGAAACCCAAGTGCATGGTACTTAGTGACTTTCAGAGGCCCTGCTCTCCCTCTGAGAGGAAACCTTCCAGGCCTTTGGAATCCTGACACATCGCAGACCTGCTGCACACACCCAGCATATGCCAAAATCTGCTGTGTTTATCAAGATTATTTTAGTCTCTCTTCCACAGGGACCCTAAAGCTGGAGTCTCTTGGGGTTTGCCTCAACCCTTTGCAGTCATGAAGTCATTCCGGCGAGCAGGCAGGCTGGGATGGCCTTGTCATCTTGTTAGTTTTCCAAAGAAATGCCTCTCGGTGACACATGCAGGAACTTTAATCCAGCAAGGACTGAAGGAAAGCAGAGTGAGTTAGTAAGAAGGCATGCTAGTTTGTTTGGTTTTGATGACAGCCCAGTATCTCTTACATTAGTGTGTCATTTATGGGCTTCCCCAGACTGGGGAGCTGAGTGGTTTAAAACTTTGGCTAAAGTGTGTTGGTTACAGTCAAGGCTAAATCCTGCTAAAGTGTCATGGTTGTACCAGGACTCAGCTGGAGCCCCAGCCTGCCAGTGCTCCAGATCAGTGGGAAGGGGTGCAGACCACAGCCCCTGGCCCGGGGGGAGCGCTCTGTGTGTGAGAGCCACAGAGCAGAAACCTTTAACCAAGACCTGGCAGCCCTTACTGGCACCCACCTTTATCTAGCTCCCATTTCTCAGGGAAAGTGCTCTCATTCCCTCAAAAGGAGGAACTGGGGAGTTATATAGGAGAATTTAACTTCTCAGAAGAACAGTGGGAGAACCAGTTAAACTGTTTGTAAACAGCTACAAGGAAAAAGGAAACAAGTAGCAAGCAGTATGGGTTTCCAAGAACAAAACCAGGTGTTGTCTGTGGGGCAAGGAAAACTCTTGGGCAGAGGAGTAGCTGTGGGCATGCACTGCACCTGCAGCAATAGTCTTGTTTCTCCTTTTCATAATACCTGTGAAGCATGGTCTGTGTGCCACTGCTGCTCAGCAGCTGGGGAGCTGATTGGGTGATTGTTGCTGGTTTGTTAACCAAATGGAAGGAAGCACCTTGACCTCCTGCCATTCTTCAGTGTGCCCTTTTTCTTGGGGATCCTCTGGCAAGCCAAGCAGGAAGGGGGACATGCTCACAGGTGAGATCTGGCCTCTCAGCTCTTGCTGGTAGCTTTTACCTATCATTTAAGGGTTTGGCCTGCACTTGAAATTAATTACCAGGAGAGCAGTGCTGTTGCTCTCATCGCTGCAGTCAAGTAACACAGCTTTATACCTGATGCTGGGTTGTCTTCATGTGTGTTTGCCTGTCTTCCACCGAGGCTGTCCTTGCCTCAGGAATAACTGGTGGCATGGCTTGAGTTAGTAAAACACTAGAAAATAGCAAAGGAAGCCTTTGAGGGGGAGAAAAGCAAAGTGTTACAAAGGCAAGATTTTTGTGTGCCCCTGCTGCTGCTGTTTAATGTCTCTGTTCACTCCAGAAATAAAGTATTTTATAATTAAGACAGATTTATTTATCAAAGTCAAGGACTTCTGCCTAAAAGGTTTGTGGAGTCCTGCTCCAGTGTCTCTGAACCACATTAACTATTTTTCTCCCTTGATCATCACAGCAAAAGACAGCAATGTCTTTCACATTCAGCACACCAAGAATCTGTTGATTCCTGACTGATTTTAGTTGCTCAGTTCACCCTAAACTAGAAAAACATTATATATTTTTCTATTGGTAAAACAGATTATGAATCCGAGCTGAAAGGTTATTCTTGGAGGTGGCAGGTGGAGAAGCCCTCTAAAAATTCAGGAGTTGGACTAAATGATCCTTGTGGGTCCCTTCCAGCTCAGGGTATTCTATGATTCTGTGATTAATTTCACTTCCATGTGGCTTTTTCTTGCTCCTTGGGTACCACTACTTTTTTGCTGATGTGTGTGTGTGTGTGAAGGATTTCTGACAAAGGCATTGAGCCAGTAAGGAGGAATTCATGTTAGTCAGGCTACTTTTGGCAGTGCCAATTAGAAACAGAAATGGTGCAAATGCTGTGAAGTCACAAAGAAAAATATTGATATTTAGGCAGAGCCAGGATTCTGTGGAGAGATCCCCAAAGAGGAGCATGATCACTTCACTGGGTTAAATCTCACTGTGCCTCATCCCACAGTGCTGCACTGGTATTTTTCCTAGGAAGCTGCTTTATGGGAGCAGGGAGATGGGCAGTGGATGGATTCCCCAGGGCACTCCTCCAGCAGCTGCTGGTGCCTCACTGCAGTGTGCAGAGTCATTTTTGCTGGTTGTCACAGTCCCTGGGCCAAGAGAAGGCTGTTTTCCAAGAGGACACAGTGCCGAGCACCGGCTGCATTGGGCACAGCAAAGCCAGGCAGGATGAGGACCAGCCCCGATGGGCAGCAGTGCAGCCTTCCCAGCAAGCCAAAGTCAGCCTCGCCTCAGCTGGCAGCCACCACAGCTCACACCGGACTTGTCAGGTTCCAAAGATCAGCTGCTGCCCCTTTTTGGATGTGACAGGAGATTTTGCATTGCTGGTGGTGGTCTTTGCCCTGAGCACCGTCTCTCTGTCTCACAGTGAGCTGCTGTGGACTGTGCTGTTCTGTTCCTCAGAGTGGACTTCCCTTATCAGCCATCAGCTGAGTCAGTTGGGGCCAAGCATTCACTGTGGCACCTTTGAAAGGTCGAGGTGAACTTAGTCACACACATCTTCCTTCCTATGTCTTACAGCTGCTTCAGTCAGAAATCCCACCGTAAGGCACCATCTTACTGTAAGATATCAGGAGAGAAAAATTAGATACATCTTTTGACATTTTCCTGGTACAGAGAATAAACGATCTGTTGTTTAAAAAAAAGAAAGAATTCTACAGCTGGCATTCAGAAATGGAGCTCTTGCAGAGCTTGCTGGATAGCCCAGCTCCATTCCCACTCATTCCTGTGGTGTTAGAAACCCCCCAGAGAGGGACATGAAGACCGTGATGCTCCAGATACAGCTCTGGTCTGGGTTGAGGAAGTGGTTCCTCTTCCTATCTGGCCCTGCCATCATTGACCTGACTGCTTCCCCTAATCACCCCTGTGAGAGTTTTTTGGCCAGCAAAGATGGTCCCAAAGTTATTCCTTCTGAAAAGGAGGGGTTTTTGCAGCTTTTGTCTTCCTGTGTGCTTCTAACCTGTTCGCTTCTTTTAAACTTGATCGGAATTGCAAGCAGATTTTGGGGAAAGATTTGCAGGCAGAGGTACTTCCTTTTATTAGCCTTATTATTTCCCTTAAATAGCTGAAGCATGAGCAATTGGGTGGTAGGCAAGTAGAGACTGCAGTAGGAAGAAAAGGGGTTACGAGCTGGTGACCTTTCTAGGACAGAGACAGGTTGGAGATTGCAACAGCTCTGTCTGCAAATCCCAGCCTCTGTTTTGGGGTGACTTGTTCTTTTTAATCAGTGGTGATGACCCTGCATTTACTTCAAACTGTTGCATTACAGAGGTGGAGAAGGGTTAGATGTTACTCCTGCCCCAGCCAAGCCCAGCAAGAAAGATCCATGTGCAGTGCCATTTCCTGCTTAAGCCGCTTCACCCCTTTGCCAGTGTTTTATGGGGATGATATTTTAGCATCCTTTGCTGATCAGGATGTATGCAATAGCTCTTCACATGCCTCTCACCATCAGCTTCATCAGCAAAGGTTAATCCACTCACCGTGGAACTTCAGAGACTGAATCAGGGTCTGGTGTCAATAAAAACACACTGATTAGAGTGATGCTTCATAGCCTTTCCCTCTGTGAACTCTTCCCTTTTCTGTTTTCTCAGTATTGTTTTCTCATTTCTAACAGCTGTCAGGTTAAGCTTCTGGCTAAATTGTTTCCTTCACTGTCTCTCAAATACATGTTAAAGCGTTCTTTAACTTTCCATTCGCAGTCATTTAGCTGTTGTTCTTTCCACCTGGTCAATTTGGCTCATAATTTCCCCTAACTTATATCAGCTCTTTTGCAATACCTAGTAGCTGTATTACTGGCTGGGGCTGCCCTCCTTTTACTCATTCTGGCTATAGTCAGATCGTGGTCACTGATTAGTGACCTTAAGCCCTGACCACTTGTTTGGCAATTAAAAAACTTCAGCACTTGAAACCCACCAAATATAGCACTTGCATCCAGTACAGTATTTCCAGTACAACCATTTCAATATTAGGAAATGTCCATCTGAAACCACTGTAAACTCTCCCAACATTCTCCTTGGTCTCACACGAGTCCTGATGGAGATTTTCCCAGCAGCATCACCGGTCCCTTCTCTGGACCCTGCCAGGGGAAGGTTGCTGGGACCTGGTGCCAACCTCTGTTTTAACACAGCACACGGGGAAAAAACAGCCCAGTTTTCTCATTTTAATCCTTTTATTGGCAAAACACCAAATTATCTAGATGCAGCTTTAATGAATGACTGAAAAGTTATTATCACAACAGGGTTTCCATAGGCTTACACTTTTACTTTTTGGGCGAGATGACGAAAGGCCCATATCTCCAAAAATCAGGCAATCCTTGGCCCCTTACCCAAGGGTGCCCCTGGCAGACAGTCCTTGAGGCTTTCAGTCTTCAAACTTCACTGCCTGCATGGCATTAAGCAGCAGCACGGCAGGGGCAGGAGACGCTTGCCGGCTGCTGCAGCATTCTCCTACAGCTGCAGCCCGGCAGGCAGGCCCGGTTTGCCCGGGGCCGTGCAGGAGCAGCCCGTGGGTGCTGCGGACGGGCACCGGGGCCGCGGCTGTGTTCTTGCACACGCGGGGGCTCCAGGGATGAGTGCGCCCGGCCCCCGGCAGCGCCCGCTCGGGGGGCAGCCAGGCAGCACCGAGAGCCCCAGATGAGTAACCCCGGCCAGAGGCTTTCTCTGTTTTACACACCGCAGCTCTCGCTCGGCAGCCTTCGCAGCAGGGGCACAGCACCCGGGCTGCGGCTGCCACCGGAGCCCCCTGAGGCTCTGGCTGCCTGCCTGTGCCACACTGCCAGCCCCGAGGCACACGGGCAGGAGTGCAAGGGGTGCCAGCAGCGTGAAATCCAAGCAGGCTGAGCAGTCAGCTCCTCACCACTGATGTTCGCAGTTGATCAGTTTGTTCTCTTCTCCATCTGCCACTTTCGCCAGTCCTTAGGTGAAAAATGAACAGCCCAGCCTTGTTTCTCGCCTAGACACACAGATAAATCTGGGCTTCAGGGGCATGTCTGGGGCTCCCTTGCCTGGATCCCCTGGGGGAGCACGAGAGGGGACGCTTCTCTGCAGGCAGGTGAGCAGGTATGAGTTCATACCAGTGTGCCACTGGCAGCACAGGCAGAAAATTCACATTCCTCACACAAAAAACACCAGTGGCCTCATCATGTTCCCCTCTCTGGCTTACCAGGCTGAAAGCCCAGAACATACACACGATATAAATTCCTTCAGCTGCTGGTGTTGGATATACAGTCTCTGCAGTCTATCCTCCTGACTCCTGAGCCTTTTATCCCAGTTTCCAGCTGGCCTGGCTCACTGTTTTCTAGCCAGCATACCCACCCACACCCTGGTCTCTCTGGCTGCTGCCATCCTGGCACACAGGCTGCTTTGCCCCATGGTGTCCCCCATCACAGGTACTCCAACCTCCTCACATGCCTGTGCACACCGAGCAGAGACTCTTAGCAGAGAAACAGCTAAAGAGAGTTTGGAAAGCAGATAGGACATGCTGGAACCACCAGGCACAGGGCACGGCCAGACAGGCACTCAAGCAGTCCCTTTTGTCCCCCTTTCCCTCTGTTTTCCCATACTGGTTCCTCTCACCTTGATTCATCCCTTTCCCCAGACATCCCACTGCAAGTCCTGTACAGTCTCGGAAGGCTCTTCCCAGCATCCTGTAATGAGCTTCACGTGCCTTTAGTGGTCACCCTCCTTGCTTGGTAGATGGGAAGGATTTCCCAATTCCTCACCAAGGCAGATGCAGTAACCCAGGCAGTGTCCTCTCCCTCCCAGTCCACCAGAGCTCACATGTGAAACAGATTATTGGAGCATTTGGTGCCCTTCATTTTCCTTCAGACAGGTCCTCTGGGCACACACCCACATCAAACACTGACATCAAACGGCTCTTAAATATTTTCCTTGCATGACTGCAAAATCAGTAAGTTATAACACAGGAATTTCACATCTCCATCTTGATCATTTATCTCTTCCTCATCTTGTGTTTTAGGATTCTTTGCTTTTTCAGTGTCTGCAGCTTCATAGAACCTAAAAGGACTAATTTCTTCAGTTGCATCTTCAGTACAGACACAACAGGTAACTCAGATCTGAGCAAGACAGTTTATTCCCCTAAGACAACTTTTCCTTGCCAACATTCTCAGCTCCCTTCAAGGCTGGGCAGGGGAGAAAGAGCCCCAGATTACCTTGTTTTTCCCAGTGTCTCTTCTCCTTCCATGGTGTCTGTCCCAGGCAGGGAGGGAGCAGTGGTGGCCAGACCCACCAGCTTCCGTGGGAGCACATCAGCATCGGGGCACGGCTGCAGGGGGTCACCTGCATCCCACCCGTGGCACCTCAGAGGTGAGGTGAAGCTTTGCTGTCCTGACTCTGCTCCAGATAAACCCCCAGGCAGAAAGAGCCTCAGCCCCAGCCCTGTTCCCTTGATAGCTGGAGAGCCCTTCAGCCTGCAAAAAAAAAAGTTTACGCACATAAAAGAAAGACATTTCAGGGGAAAAAGAAGAAAAAAAACATAAAAAGGTCTGTCTCAGCCTTTCTTTCGCAATTCTGAGCCATCTTTAGTGCCAAGAACAGCAATACATCTGTGCTTTTTCCTAGGAAATGCTTTCTGTCTGTGGGGGGTGCCTTCCGCTGCCCCGGGTTCAAGCAGCCTTAGGAGGAGCTCAGACATGTGTCCTACACCCAGGAGGATGGTGTTCCATGTGGGAACGGGATGGGTTCCATGGGGTGATAATGATCAGACAAAACATCCAGCAATGACTCAACACGTGGATATATTTTCTTTGAAACTTGAGCAAGAAAAGCACTTGCAAGCAGTGAACACATATCTGAATACACTTAGCGTGTTTGAACTGAGGGTTAACACCCAGCCAGGCCCTGCAGGAGCTCACCCAGAGCCTGGCTCCTTTCCTCACCACCCAACCTGTGCCTTCAGCTTGTGCCATCTCTCCCACACATCACCTGGGAGGGAGCTGCCAGCCACATCCTTCACTAAAATCACAAAAACCTCTTGGACTGCAGCGTGGGGAGCAGGCTGGCAGGACACGGATGCAAGCAAGAGCTGGCGCTGCCTCGGGTGCCCTCTTGCCCTGCTCCCCCACCTCGTGGGGCGGGCAGTGGCCCTGTGGAGAAGCCCCTCATTCTCCCCAGAGTGTCAGTGCCAACCACAGCGCAGGATGTCTCCGGCTGCCCTTCCCCCATGACTCAACTAGGTCACCGAGGCAGGCAGCGGCTGAGCAGGGAGGCAGCAGTGCTGCGAGCGGGGGTTTCTCTGCTCTGAATGCCACAGGCTCTCGCCGGTCTGTGACATTTTCCAGTCCCAATTTGAAGACAGAAGTGGTGGGAAATCTGTCCAAGCTTAGGCTCACTCTTGCACATGCCGTGGCAGCTCCCCACGGACACTGAAAGCCGTGTGAGTCCCGATGGGAGCGAGCCCACTGGCTCTGGGACAGAGGGGAAAGCAGGCCACTGCCTCCAAGCTGGTGTCCCATCTGCCTCGATGGTGGATTATGGTAGGAGACCTAGCTGTGAGGTACCATCAAATCTCATGTGGTTTGGGCTGTGCTTTGTCAGGTTTCATGCCCGTCTTTCAGGCAAAGATTGTCCCAGTCAATTTTCTACTTCCTCCACTGATTTTTCAATCCTGGCAGGCTAATTTTGCTAATGGATAAAAATGTTTGTGGTTATGACTCATTGGTAGTTGCACACTTGTCGTCTACACAATCCTTGTAGATCTGGGTGGAGATGTGGGTTAGTGCTGGAAAATAAAGCCCCAAGGTTGTGATATACTTAGCCCTGTCTGATGGCCTACCCCACCTCCCACACCTCTTCACTTTTAAAGCCAGTCTCCCTGGCGTCTTATCATGCCAACAGGAGTGTCTGAAGAGCTTCCTTTTGGTCCCTTTGCTTTCTAGCATTAGCTGGATATGGGTTTAGGCTTAGGCTTAGGCTTAACTGCAAAGAAATCAGTTAAGGGTTTTGTTGTTGGGGTTTTTTTTGGTTGGTTGGTTGGTTCATTTTGGGTTTTTTGTGCTTTTTTGCTTTTTTGTTGTGGTTTTTTTTTGGGGGGGTGGGGTTTTTTGAAAAAATACTTCTGGTATTCAGTGGCTGAACAAAGCAAAAAAAAAAAAAAAAAGAGAAAAGAAAAAAAAATCCTGGAGAGGTTCAGCTGATAATGTGGCAGAGTCATCTACATGGTGCTAGGAGCAGTGCAGTCATGTCTCCCCACCCTGCGATATCATCAATACTGCTATGACTTTTGCAGAAGATAGGATGGAGAAACTGAAACTGCTGAAGTCAGCTGGAAATTTTTAGGTGGAGAGTGTGTCTGCTGCCTCCCAGGAGCCCACCACAATGGGCAGCCCGAGCTGCACAACCATTCCTGCCCCAGAGCCACACCTGAGTGCAGAAACACCCCAGCAGCCAGAGAGCCCAACCCCAACAAAGAGAGCCTGGGATGGAGAAAGCAGAGGTGGAGGAAAAATTCCAGCCTCTAAAATGGAGATGGCTGGTTCTCCTTCAGCCATGCATCCTGCTGAAATGAAAGCCAGGGGGTTGTGGGCTGCCAGAGGAGCAGATGCAAGCCAGGAGCTTTGTCAGTCTCTGGCTGCAGTTACATAAATGTGCAGTCCCGAGCAGAGCTCCCTGTACCTTTGCACTGAAAGTATTGACAGAGGCATAGACACAGAGCAGGAGCCTGGGAGCCCCTTCATCCAACATCCCAAACCTGGGGCAGAGCTGCTCCCCTAAGGCTGAGAGAATTGGTATTGTTCAGCCTGGAAGAGAGAAGGCTTTGGGGTGGCCTGAAACGAGCCTACAAGAAAGACAGAGAGAGACTTTCTGCAAGGACAAGGGGGAATGGCTTCTAACTGAAAGAAAGTGGATTTGGACTAGATATTAGGATGAAATTCTTTACTGTGAGGGTGGAGAGGCACTGGCAAAGGTTGCCCATAGGATATGTGAATGCCTCATCCTAGGTTGGACGGGGCTTGGGGAACCTGGTCTGGTGGAAGTTGTCCCTGGCTACAGCAGGAGGGTTGGAACTGAATGGTCTTTAACCCAAACCCAAACCATTATATGATTCTAAGATACACCCCAGAGATGGTGGTGCCAACTGGTCCCTGCTGTTTCAGCACAGTGTCCCTCAAGCTGAGCAGGGCGGTTTGATGGTGGGAGTTGTGGGTTGGTGTCCTTTCTTCTTCCCGTGTGGAGTCCTTTGTAGGCTTTTAATAAAACAGTATGAATGTAGTCAAATCTGGGGTAAAAATGCACTACTTAAGGCTGTGATTTTCCCAAAGTCAAAGCAATCCAGCATCCTCAAGACTTTTGAAATCTTTCAAGATGAAAACCCAAAACCCCACCAGTCAGATACTGACAGGCTTCTGGGGCAGAACGTTTCTCTGTGCTGGACACCAGGTCCTTGAGAGGAGCACTGCCTGTGGAGCAGGGACAAGCCTTGTCCCTGGAGTGCTGTCCTCCATCCTGCCCTCGCTGCAGGGGCTGCTTGAGGTCAGCTTCAAAGCCTGTTGGGAACCCCAGCACTGCTCTGAGGCCTCAGAAAGGAGTCAAGAAGCTCAGGGAGTTGTGTGTCCATGCCCAGCCAGAGCTGCCTTGGAGGATCAGAGAGCCGAGAGCATCTGAGCTGCACCTCTCTGGTACCACGGGCACCTGGTGTCTCAAACCACAGACTGCTTGGGCAGATCTTATTTTTGAGCAGTTCTTGTCTCTGCAGGGAATACCAGTCCCTCTGTCTCTGTGCTGGGTGTCATGAGAGCTGAAGGGAGAATGACAAGCTGGGTTCCACAACAAGCAGTTTTGCTATGCAGGAAGCAGGGAGAAATTTCCCTGGAGCCATAACCCGGTGATGCCCCCAGCAAAACAGAGTGGCAGGGGAACCACTGGAGTGAGCCCTGCGTGCTGCGTTCCATCCATCTCGCCACAAGCTGACAGTGTGGCACTGCCGAGCCCACTCCGACCATACCTGTCTCCCCTCTCCTCCCCACCAGTCCAGATTTTTGAGCTTCTTTTATACATCTCTTCAAGCTGATGCCTCCTGGGCTCAAAAAACCTCTTGGCACTCTGCTGTCTGCCAGCTAATCCAGCAAATGATCAGTTTAAACAAATTTAATGACTGCTAAGTGCCGCGGAGCATCACCCATGGTTGCAAAACCCCGGCAGCGGCAGGGCTGGATGGCTTGCTGGGCTGGCTGCCTGCACCTTCCCCTGGCTCAAAATCAGCACAAGCTGATAAATCTTGGGACCCTGTTATCAGCTTCACTCGCTTTCTGGTGACCACCTTGTGACTGAAGCATGATTTGCTCCAGGAGGTCATGTGGGAGGAATGCAGGGAATAAAGTTAATGAAATGGATTTCAGACTACTGACATCTGGAAAGCCGGTGCATCAGGGTTGGGGTTAGGGTTCCCTGTTTGGGGAGCCAGCTCACTGACAGCAGATCTCTGCAGTGAGTAATGACTTAAGGGCCTGCGGGAGCAGCACTACATCTGCTCTCTGGAGCTTACATATGACATCAGACAGCATCTGATGGCCTGGTTGGTGCTGACTCCAGGAGAAATAATTTTTCATTTCTCAGGATTCCTGTGCATTCCCGTGAAATTAACGCATTTGAGTTACCAGATGTGAAGTTTCTCTGAGACGGTGCCAAGTTAATGTTTGGACTTTATGTTCTTTAAGGTCTTTTCCAAGCTGAATGATTCTATGATTTACAGCACACAAGTTGCCCAAGAGGAGATAAACTGCAGGAAATGAGCTCACAGAGAGGCAGCAGTGGGATGGCAACTGCTCCGTCATGCGTCTGCTGTATGAGGCCTGCTGTGGACCCTATTCATGGGTGCAGAGCCATCAGAGAAGCTTTTAGCTGACTGCAGTCTCCCCTTTTCAGCCCATTACCCCCAGGCATCCCCACTGTCTCTTCCAGCTCTCTGCACACACGCGCAGCAAATTCCTGGTGGGCTGCACTTAAACCTTGCACTCCAGAGATGGGCTGTGAGAGTGGGCCAGGAGGAATTCCCCATGCTGGTATTTGCATCGTGGCTTCCTCAGGCTTTGGAGGAGCATTTCCCACCACGTGAGACTGCCCAGGGGCTGTGAGAGCACCTGTCAATGGGTAGCCTCAGCAGGGCCCGCAGTAGTGAATCTCCTGCACTTGTGGTTCCATGACTCACCGAGATGAGTCTGAACTCAAGTGCTCAGTGGGACTGAATGGTTTCATGCTGGAGTGATGAGGGAGCTGGAGGAAGAGCTTGCTAAGCTGCTTGTCATCATTTATGATCAATCCTGGATAGCCGGGAAGGTCCCAGATGACTGGAGGTTATCCAGTGTGAGGCCCAACCACAAGAAGGATGTGGGGAACTACAGGCCTGTCAGCCTGGCCTCGGTGCTCGGCAGGGTTATGGAGCAGATCACCTTGTGTGCAATCACACAGCACACACAGGACCCAGCCAGCACAGCCTTAGGAAAGGCAGGTCCTGCCTCACCAAACTGATCTCCTTTTATGGCCAGGTGGCCTGCCTGGGGGATGCAGAGAAGGCTGTGGATGTTGTCTACCTGGATTTCAGCAAAGCCTTCGACGCTGTCTCCCCCAGCATTCTCCTGGAAAAGCTGCCAGCCCATGGCTTGGACAGGTGCACTCTTGCCTGGGTTAAGAACTGGATGGGCCCAGAGAGTGGTGGTGAAAGGTGCCACATCCAGCTGGCATCCAGACACGAGGGGTGTTCCCAGGGATCAGTGTTGTTTAGTGTGGAGGAAGCTCAGGGGTGACCTTATCCCTCTCTACAACTCCCTGACCAGAGGTTGTACCCAGGTGGGGATTGGCCTCTTCTCCCAGGCTTGTCCTTGTGATACGACAAGAGTCCACAGGCTTAAGCTGTGCCAGGGGAGGTTCAGGTTGGACACTCAGAGAAACTTCTTCACAGAAAGGGTGACTGG